>CAUYRT010064961.1:0-50398 GCA_963574885.1 Lepilemur ruficaudatus | reverse complement strand
GCCAAGGCGGGTGGATCACTCGAGGTCAGGAGTTCAAAACCAGCCTGAGCAAGAGTGAGACCCCATCTCTACTATAAATAGAAAGAAAGAAATTAATTGGCCAACTAAAGATATATATAGAAAAAATGAGCCGGGCATGGTGGCACATGCTTGTAGTCCTAGCTACTCGGGAGGCTGAGGCAGAAGGTTTGCTTGAGCCCAGGAGTTTGAGGTTGCTGTGAGCTAGGCTGACGCCATGGCACTCACTCTAGCCCGGGCAACAGAGTGAGACTCTATCTCAAAAAAAAAAAAAAAGAAAGAAATGTCTTAATCTTCAAGTTCTTGTTTCTTCAGTCATTTTATGAGACTGACAATTGTGTATAATCTCACAACCTAAATATCTAATTCTTTGCATTAATGATTTTGAAAACTTTGATGCATTTATTTATAATTATATAAGTGGCGAGTCAGTCACCACTTATATGGCAAGTCAGTCACCAATCTTTACTGCGTACATGCTGCACTTAGTGCCATGTTTAAAATGATATTATCAAAATAGATAGACAGAAGACACAGGAGCCACGGTGTCTGATCTTAGTTAGCTTTGAATCTGGTGAAAGATGAGACCAACCCACCAACATAACAGCATGAGAGTTAAAAGAACTGGCTTAAAAGTCAAGTGTTAATTAAATGGCTCAAGTCCCTGCACTACTCACAACTCATGTTCCCTCGTGTCTTTAGTGATTCCAAGAGTAACTTAACATCCCCGAGTCAACCCACACTTGCAGCCGTTTTCCTGACCTCATGTGCTTCAAGTTCTGCTCTCAGCTCCTGGGGCTGTCAACCTCTTTGAACAGCCGGCTTCCACTCCACGATGAGTTTCAACAGTAGAATTCCTCCTCTCTTCCTCCATGTCTTTGTGTCACATAATTTATTAAAGGATAGGGACAAAAAGAGTATAATTTCAACACAAAGCAAGAGCAAACTGCAGAGTTGACATCCATGAGTGAATTGTCCCAAATTTTCTCACCACGCCCCACTGCAGAGAGTGTCTCCCTGGTACATCCTTTCTCTCTGGGGCCCTGGATTCAGACCTTGTCACAGCAACTTCTTCCTTTTCCTTACTCTTCTCATTTGATGACTCCTCATTTCTCAGCTCATATAGTAATTATCTTTTATTTTTACTTTAATTGCGTCTTTATGTGTTTCTAAATGTTAAAAAGTGTTTCTGAAGAAAAATGAAGACATTATCTTAAAGGATGCCTTAAAATTTGCTTTTGGTGCTTTTTTGGTTTTTCAGAAACAGTCATCAAAACTTTAATATTAGCTATCTTGAGGTGAGAGTAGAAGGAATGATTTGGCAGAAATTTACTAAAACTTTATTGATTAAGCAAAGCATTAATTTTCAGTTCCATATTTGATATCATATGCAGTTAAACTTGTGATGAAGTAAAAAAAAAGACAGCAAGCTTTGGAAAGGAAGAAAAAGAGGGAGAGAGAGCAATAGATGTGGCGAGAAAGACAGTGAGGGGAAAAGGGAAAGATGATAACAAAAAAAGAAGATATGTAAGCACGATAGCCATGAATATATGACATAGAAAGAGAAGATAGAAAACAAAACGAAATGAGAAAAAAGAAATGATCTGAAGTAATATTGATAACTTGTCTAATCAGGTTTCTAAATTGTATCATCTTAAATATAGGCTTTTGAAATATTTATTAATCTATGTAGGAATAATAATAGCTCTTTCAACGCACTTTTATTTAGCAGGCTGGGTTTTTTCCTCAGATGCATCACTATACTCAAACTTTTTGGTCTTAAGATCACTTTACACACTTGAACATTATTAAGAACCCCAAAGAGTTTTTATTTATGTGGATTATTTGTATTGACATCTACCAGATTGTAAATTAAAACTGAAGTTTTATAAAACTGGACTAATGTAAATAGTTCAAAAGTTAAAGTAACTATTACTTTATTTAAATATTAAAATGTATTGCAAGTAATATTTTGTAAATAATGTATACTTTTCAAAATAAAAGAAAAATTTAAGCGGGAAGGACAGCATTATTTTACTTATTTTAAAATATCCAAAGATATCTAGTTTAAGAGGCAGTTATATTTTTCTGTTTCTGTGTTTAATATGCTAAAGTAGGTTGTTTTGGTTGAATACATGAAGAGAACCCAGTTTTACAAAGATAAGTTGGAAAAGGTTGAGCCTCATTTACCCTGTGAAAGGGCCTCTCAGAACCCTATTATTTAACCATACTTTAAGAAGTACCACCCTAGACAGAATAGGCATGATTCAATTCTGTAAATGTTGACTGAGAAAGACCCTGTGTTAGCTGCTAGCCAACATACTTACAGTATCCAGGAGCCAAGGCCCTAGACTATCAGGTGTTTAGAGACCAGCAGAAGCAGCCCAGCTGTGGACAGAGATCATCTCAGGGTATGTGTGGGGCTGAAGCTTTTTTATCATGGGGGCAGAATAAAATCCAGTCTAGCACTGATCGAGTCAGTGGATTTATTCATGTTACCATAACAAATCCAACATTGAGAACCAACAAGTCATATGTTAAAATTAATAATATGGTCACAGTCTACCGTGAACTGTATGTATCCTTCAAATTTTATGTTGTGTCAGATAATTATGTAGATCTGAACCTAACCTCTACATCTTTTTCATTGGAACAGATGTCATAACAGATCCAACTTGTTCTGTACTTTTGTAACTGTAAAATTGATTGTTTGACCTAAAATGCAAGACTTTTTTCATTAATGTTACCTTTTATCTCTCTGAGTTTGTTCTCATGTTCTAGCCTGTCAGGATTTCCCTAAATCTTGCTTCTGACACCCAGCCTATTAGCCCTTGCCTTTAGATTTATGTCATTTCACATATGTTGGAAAAAGAAATATATAGTTAAAAATAATGCACAAACCAAAAGGATTCTTATAAAAGTATAGTATTATTATAAAGAGTATTATAATTATTAGCATTATTAATGTAAACAGATATGATCTGGGTAAGGCCATGGAAAGGGAGTGCCTTTTATTCAGGATATGGCCTACGCCCCATTTTCAGAGTCTTTCTCATGAAGGACTGTAAAAGTTGATAGAAGTTAATGAAGTTTTAAGAAAGATGTAAGTCCAGGAAGCCGGAAGCATCCAAGGAAGAGGGCATAAAATGAGAAATTTCAGACAGAAAGGAGGAAGATATAATGGGGCAAGAGAAAGTTGCTCATGATACTCATGCCCTTCTGATAAGATAGGCAGTTGACTCGCCTATGCTTGTTCTCAAAAAGTTACTATGAAATTCTTAGAAGATGGAGATTCATCAAACAAAAGAAAATGCTAAGGAAGTACACAAATATTACAGCAATGTATAAATCACAGATTTCTTGCAGTTTGAAAATCTTCTTCTAAACATATGAAAGAAAAACCTTCAGCCACAGGTATACATTGGTGCCAATAGTTACTAACAACATTATCTGAAATGCAAGAAAATGTTTTCAGTGCAGGATCAGGGTGTCAAGACAGAGTAAATTCTTCTTTGGGCAAACAATAAGAATATAAATTGTTGTATAGACTAGATATTAATGTCTATGATAATTCTTATGACAAATTATACATATTCTAAAATTTGATCACTTTAGAATTGTCTGCAGATACCATCACCCATTCATGTGAATGAAATTCCAATAATTGTCTCCATTAATTATTATGCTCTAAGAATGGAGTTAAAGAGAGAGATGTATTTACATATGTTGGTATAGGTATGCGGAACAGCAGCAGTGTTTCATTTACCTAAGGAGATGGGGTTTATCCTAAATGATAAAATACTTGAGTAAGTATTGTTGAAAGTGTCTATTTGTCTTTTTTGTTTCATTGAATACAAAATAAACTGTCAGCATAGAGCAAATAAGTAATGACTGGTAATATTGAGTTTTAATATCCGTTGCTTTTTTTGTGTCTCATCAATCATCTTTGAGAATCAGTCAGTGAAGATAAACAGAGTTTTTAAAGTCCTGGAAAGCTCAACTTCTTTCCATTAGCAGTGGGTTTATGGAGGATGGAAGAGAGAGTAAATGGGAGCATTCCACAGACAGACACTCAGGAAAATGAAGTGCCATAAAGGCTGCTTCTCCCATCCAACTGCTTAGCTGAACACCATTCCCCCAACAAAATGGTACCATCTTCTAATCTCTCCCTCAACCCCCAAATCTCAACCCCTTCCTTCTCAGCCATCTGCATCCCATATGCACACATATAAAGGAACATGGAGACATATCAGGCCTTCAGTAATTGTTTTACGACTAAATGAACAAATTAAATTACCTTCTCAGATTACCTGTCCACCTTTGAACTAAAATGGCTTTGTTCTAAAAAAATAATAATTGGTTTAGAAAACCTAACTCTTGGAGGCATAGGTTTGGCATTTGCTTGGATTTCTAAGCTTCATGATCCTCATATAAATATGCTGAATTATGCTTTTGATTTAGAAGGCACCCAACTACCCGTGGTGAATAGTCCTTTCTAAATATTATTTTATACAAATTTAGAACCTGTAGTACCCCTGAAGAAAACAGAGGAGAATCCCTTTCATGTTAGAAATGCATCGACTTAACAAGAAAGGAAAGGAAAGAAAGAAAAAATGAAGGAAGGAAGGAAGGAAAGAAGGAAGGAAGGAAGGAAGGAAGGAAGGACGGAAGAAAGGCAGGAAGGAAAGAAGGAAGGCAGGAAGGGTGACATGAGAATGAGACTAGGATGCCTCTCACCCAATTTCAAATTCAGCATTCAGCATTTTCTAATATGCATTGAGTTGAGGGTCAGAAATAGCATGCCGATGGGACTGAAACAGAATGACTAAGGTAGAGAATTGATGTAAAAAAGAGATAAAAGAACCAGATCCTAAATGGATCAGGAAGGAATGAAGATGATGATGGTAGTGGCATGAGATGAAGAAAGAGGCATTGTAAAATGCTCAATCTGGAGGCAGCTTTAAGTATTTCTCTTCCTTCCTCTCCTTTTTCCAACAAGAAAGTCAAGACAGAGAGTTTAAGTAACTTTTTTCAAGGTCCCACAAAAACCAAGAGGAACGGGTCTAAATAAATCTTAGTTACCCGTCTCCCAATCTCATCTTCCCCTTTTCACTCACAGGCCATCAATTCCTAAAGGGAAACAGTGATTTGTCAATCTCTGTCTCTATGTTATTAGATTACATTATTCTCTAAAACGCTTCAGTTTAGTACTTTACATAAATATCAGATTCCTTTTGGAGGGGTGGGGGTGGGTGTGGGTGGGAGGAGTAATAATGAGTGGTGTGATTTTATGCAGTATTTTAATCCTTTTGGGTTTTTCTGTAGGAAATAGCTCCATTCTTTCTATAATTTTTCTTTCTCATAACTGACAGTCTCTGCCTCTGGCCAAATACCACTGACATTCCAAGGAGGGTGATATATAACATTGTCATATTTTTCAGAGAGGTAAATTTGATGATTTAATACTGAATTATGCAAAACAAGAGGCAGTTGATTTAAATTTAACTTTAAAATGAAATACTAAATTATGGGAATGTCTGAATAATAAAATGGAAATTTAAATAAAAATATATGCATATAAAAAGGGTACAAAGAAAATGGGCTTACTTTAAAAAAATGATTGTTTTTAATCTTTCACCACTACTGTTGTATGAACATTTAAGATGTATTTGGTCATTATTTATTGTAGGTACTTAATGAATATTCTATAAAGTCCTGAGAAGCATTACATTTGCATAACATGTGTTAATGGTATGGCCACTAATAAAGAAAAGGGGCCTTTGATATAAAACCCATCGGGTACTTCCTAATGGTATCTACAGTTTAATATTAAGTAAATGTCCATTTCTACAGTGAGGGAAGTATTCTCACTATACAAGGGTCATCTACTAATTGTAATAATTTTAAAAATCAATAAACGAGGCCCATTTGAGTCCACCAAATATTCTTTATTTTCACCCCTAATTACTTTAATTAAGATTACAAGTGACTCAACTTTTCTAATCAAATGCCTTTTGTCCTTATACACACTGCATTTTCTTTGTATCCATAAAATGAGGAAATGACAAATTGTCATAAGGAGAAGCATTTATGTGCATAGAGTAAGACAAACCTTTTATGAAGGCCACATAACTGACCTGAAAAAACAACCCATCATTTCATATACATTCATAGTTTGAGAATTAATTTTTAAAGCTTATAAAATCATTCATAGATTTCTAGCATGTAGATTATAACAACCTATAAAAATTTTTAATAAGTGTCATTTCTTGTAATAATTTCTTGTGGTGTTCATCAAAAATTTAAAAGTGCTTTCTTTATTCAGTAATTTTAGAAGTATCCCTTACAGAAGCTCATAAGATACAGAGTGGCATTAAGACCTGTTAGTTAGTTTTTCAGGCAATGATTTTTCTTTTCCTGTTAGTTTTTCAGAGAATGATTTTTCTTTTCTGGAGGAAGAGTGTTACATTTTATTTTCCTTTGTTTGACATTTCCACATTTCTTTTGAATGTCCTCTTCCCCCGTATGCTAAAGACTGCTGTGTTCACCAAACCCATTGTTTCATTGTTTTTCTGACATACAAACAGCCTCATAGCAGCTATGAAGAGCCAGTAACTAAGCTCTGATAAGAGAATATGGATACAGTAATGTACAATATTCATAGTACTTGCTTCCCTAAAAAATCCCACCATGCAATCCTCTATTAATTCTCTCCCTTCACTCTTCTGCCAGTTGTTGTAAAGAACTCAGTGGAAACCTTGAAGGTATCCTCAGAAATGTACCAGTGAAGGAAAAAGCAAAAAGGTAGGCAAGAAGAAAACCAAAGATATTGTTGAAAAGATGGAGAAACAAGACATGCCAATACCTCCTGTTACACCCACTACCTGACAATATTTTCCAATAAAAAAATGCACTTTACTAATCTGAAAGAAGTCAACGCCCTTGACCTAAAAACTCTGGGTATATAATTGCTACAAATAGAAAAAAATGAAACAAACGTGATATAAAACTACTGGAAGAAGAAAACAAAAACTTGTGAATCAACATGTTTAAGCTAATAAAAATTCTTCCCCCAAATTTAACATAGCAGTAAAATGTAATACAAGAATCTTAACTGAATTAAATATTTTCAAATAAATATGTGGAGATAAAATCAAATACTAAGCATAGGAAGAACTTAAACTGAGATAAAAAAAATTGAAGAAAAAGATAAAATCACTTCAGAAATAAAGAACAAATTTCAAGGTGCCCATGGGAGATTAGTTTGGAATAAAATTAAGAAGACATTGAAAAAGGTAAAAAAACAACCAAGAAAATGAATGTGTGGTTAGTAATGATAAAAAAAAAGTCAGAGAAAATTTGATACAAATGGAACCCATGCAAAGAAAATTCAATAGTCTAAACAGTAAAATTCCTGAAGAAGAAAAACTGAAAATACATAAAACAACAACCCAATAAAAAGTTCTAGAAAACAGAGAAAACACGCATCTACTTTTTGAAAAGACCCACCCAGTACCCAGAAAAATTCATTTGAAACTATCAATTTCAAGACACACCTTAGTAAAACTATTGGACCACAAAGGAAAAAAAATCCTCAGAACCTCCAGGAAAGCAGACCAAACAGTAAATATGGTTTAGAAAATTTGATTTGCATCAGACATCTCAAAAGCTATATACAAGGCAAGGCAACAGGAAATATAATTTTCATGAACATGAAGGAAGAAATACCAAGTATTTTATATGCAACCAAACTGTCTTGCAAGTATCAAAGCTATAGCAAGATAATTTTAAACAGGAATGAACACTGGAATTTCCGTACTCATGAATCCTATTGTAAGAAGTTTCTTTAAAAAAAAGTAGAC
Organism: Lepilemur ruficaudatus; assembly: GCA_963574885.1. NCBI lineage: Eukaryota > Metazoa > Chordata > Mammalia > Primates > Lepilemuridae > Lepilemur > Lepilemur ruficaudatus. The sequence goes on along the minus strand of CAUYRT010064961.1, from coordinate 42,518 downwards.
TGACTCCGACCAAGAGAAGACTGGAAAAATTTTCACAAAAATATCTAACAACGAAGATGTATCATATTTCACTTTAAACCTTAGTCTGACACATGGACAGGGAAATGGGTAGAGGAATGTGAATGGGCTTAACTTGTCTATTGAAAGTAACGAATTGCTAAATTGATTCTAAAAATTTAACACTGTGCCATATACAAAAGACCCACCTCAGTGATCTAAAATGGCAAAAGCAAAATAATTGGCAAGAGAAAACCAAGAAAATTTTAAAAAGATAAAATAGTGATTACAATCTTGATCAGAAAAAAGCAAAAAGTATTAAATGAGATAAAGAATGATACTTTTTAATAATAAAAGCACAACTCACAATGAAAATATTACAGTTAAGAATGTGCAATAAATAACTTAGCAATTGTGTATCTTTAGTGAATTTATACATCATTCTCAATACAGTATGGAACAGTGGTCAACATATAAGAATATAAAAAGTTAAGATTATCATCAATAAAGTATATCTTATTGATGCATACATCAAAAGCTACGTGTACATTGAAAAAAATGATAATATATTAAGACAAATAAAATCAGTAAGTGGAGATATTAGAAACAATGCTCTTTTATCACAAGGCAACAGAACTAGAAATTAAAATAAAAAGCAAAAAGTTCAGTCCAATTATAAATTTAAAAGATAATTCTATTTATCAACTTATGGTTGAAAAGAAAATTACAAACAGAAATTATAAAATTTATGAATAATAACATTAGAATATATAGCATGCATTTAAAATAGAGATCAGAGTACACTTCATATCAACAAAAATTAAAAGAATGAAAATCGGCTGAGTGCAGTGTCTCATGCCTATAATCCTAGCACTTTGGGAGGTCGAGGTGGAAAGATTGCTTGAGCCCAGGAGTTTGAGGTTGCAGTGAGCAATGATGATGCCACTGCGCTGTGGTCCAGGCAACAGAGTGAGACCCTGTCTCAAAAGAGAAAAAGAAAGAATCTGCTAAATGAAGTATCACAAGAATGGGAAAACAAGGACCACATGTACCTGCCATCAAATTGGTATTAACTGATCAATACTTAAATGCACGTATAGTAGTATCATTCATTGGGTGTCGTGCAGGTGAGAGCAGGGAGAAGGGAGTGGTATCTACACACCTAATGGGTGTGGTGCATACCTCCTGGGAGATAGACGTTTTTGAAGCTCTGACTCCTGTTATGCAGGGGCAGTTTACGTAACCTAAGCATTTGTATCCCTGTAACATGCTGAAATTAAAAAAAAGAAAATTAAAAAAGAATGAAAACAAATAAACTGAGATAACAAAAATGAAAACAAACAAGCAAAACACGACTGGAGAAAATATAAAGGCAAAAGCAGAAAGGCAATGAAAATAAAATCAATGGATAATAAAAACAATTATAGTAATAAATTAAAATTATAATTCTTTGAAAAAAATCAATGTATAGACAAACTATCAGATCAGTTAGGCAAATAAAAAGACAGCAAACAAAAGACAGTAAAGAGAAAATACTATTAATAAGTGATACAATAGAAATTTAAAATATCATGAAATAAGTTTTTACACATTGTCGAAAATAAGATTGAAAACCATATAATTGCAATGTGAAATAAATTATTGCAGGTCATAAAAGACAAATACTTCCTAAGTTATTTTATAAAGAATGCAAAGCACTGATACCGCATCCTGATAAGCATAGACTGAAAAATAAAAGAGAATAAAAGCTGCAGACAATGTTGCCTATGGATAATAATTTAAAAACCCTAAATACTATATTAGCAAACAGATTCTAATAAATCATTAAGACAATAAGACATGACCAAATAGATTTCAGACATGGAATGCAAAGATGTTTTAATATTAGAATGTACATTAATATGTCAGCATAGTAATAGTTCTTAGGAAAAAGTATGATTATTTCTGTTATACTGAAAAAACCTTTGAAAAAGTACAACTTCTATTTCTTATTAAAGATTTCAAGAGAGTAGACATGAATGACTATTTCTATAATATGATAAAGTACATAAGTATACCACAATACTAAAGCCAATATTTTAGCATGAAAAAAAAAATTATTCCCAGAAAGGTATAGAAAAAGTCAAATGTGATCAGTATCTCCACTACTATTTAATATTGCCCTGAATTAATTAACCAATAAGTACAAGCAAGATAAACCAATTAAGAAAATAAAAACTGAAAACTATTTCTATGTGTAGATGAAATGATAATATACTGAGAAACTCCTAAAATATCATGAAAAATAACTGAAATAATTTAGCAAGGTAGAAGAGTTTAAAAGTCACGTACAAAAGTGAATGGTCTTCATATAAACAAATGATAACAACTGTAATTCACTTTGATATTGACACTCAATAGACCAATATCAGTATTTACCTGATTCATACACACAATTCTTTTTTGATCAAAGACTTTAAAATGCTTCACGATATCCACCCAATTCTTGTGCTGTCCTCCCATTATCCCATTCCTTCCTCAGCATTCTTATTCCTGTCTCATACCCGTGACCTGCTGCTGAGTTCAGTGATACAGTCTCAGAAATATGAACTGCTAAGTGTAGATTGTCAATGATTTTGATTGTGTGTGAATCTCTGATTACAATAAATTCATCATTATATCATCCAGAATTTCAGTATCTTGTAGAACACTTAACTATTTCAAATACATACATAAAAAAGACTTTCCCATTATTGAAACAACAGGTAAATACTGCAACATGTTCTGAATGCGTTGACTTAGCAGATTCTCTGAAGTGTATAGAAGTGGTGTCCTGGGCTCATGGTGAGATTGTTCCTCCTTGAAATTTTCAAAGATGATTCTTGTTATCTTTTATAGAACAGCAAAGCCACAGCCAAGGTAAGTTCTAGGATACACGTTTGTGAAATGTATTTCCAATGCTGTCATGCCTGCTTTCCTGTCTTCCCTGAATATACTTGGACTGACTACAGACTGGCCATGCCCATTAAGGTCTTGTCAACTTGGTCTATTAAACTGATTCAGACTCGGGTGTTCGGAACTTTATAAATTACTTCTCAAGAAAGTAATTCCATTTCAAAAACATGTAAATGACAAGGAGGGGATATCTAAGCTGAATATTACAAATAGCTGAAAGGCAGATTTTATGTTGAAATTCCCAGATGCTCTCAAATTGCATTGTTCGTGGATGTCCTAACATTCTAACCAAAAGGCTGAGTTCCCTGATTTATGCTGGCATTTGCCAGGGTTGTATTCTTACTGAAGACCTGCTGACCCTTACCCATCTCTCAATATTGTGTGCCTGTGTGTAAATAAATGTGTATTTTAGAGAGAGACATAGACCTTTATTTTCATTAGATTTTTAGAACCAATTTATTTAATATTAAGCTATTGTAAAGTCAATACAATTAAAATCTCTGACCAAAGAGACTGAGTTTTGATATGTGAGCTCCTCATGGAATTGCTTTTTAGCAAGGAGTCATAGACATTTTGAGGGTATAAACCTATATATCATAAAACAGATATCATTTAGTTTTAATCTAAAACCTATATGTCATAAAGCAAATAAAATTCAGTCACCAGTCTGACTGATAGGCATTTAACAGATTGCTTATCTCCATCATTGAACTTGATGGGTATTTAGGAGAGATTTTTCAAAAATTATTTGTTTACATACTATCTCCCCCAAAGGAAATGGGCAGCTAGATGTCCCATAGGGTATCTACTTTGTAAAACATGAAAGAACCTTTTACAAATCAATCTTTTTAAAATTGTCTTTTGAAGTTCTGGAACAAAGCTCAGCTGGCTCCCTTTTCCTTGGTTCCGTCTCAGTGGTAGGTCAGAGGATTTGAGAATTGAAGAACTTTTTTCAATTATACAATAAGCAGCAGGTTTCCATTAAAGCAGAAACTCCATCATTTAAATAAATGCTAGATGTTCTTACGAATAAGTGTAACAGTTAAATCCTTGACTGATTTGTCTATTTCTGATATAGGTTCTATGGCTTTCAAGTCTAGCATCCAAATATATCTACCAGTTCTTAAAATGTTTATATATATTTTCCTCACATTTGTTCTAAACTTCTTCAGCCTCAACAATTTCTTTCCAAATGTATGATAATTCACTTAGGTCGTAATTATATACAATGTTTTCTAATGCTTCTTGATTGCTTCCATGATGCACTGACACCCAGTAGATGAAGGAAGAATTTAAATGTGTGGATTGAATAGTGTGGCATCTGAGCAGAGCTATTGATCTTTGTTATTATTTCTAATAAAAACCAGAGACAGACAGTAGTTAAAGCAGTAAAAACAGATTTTATTCAGGAATTATTATAATAGGAGAAAAAAAGAGTTAAATATAGATCTGGGCCTAATTCCAAATACAGTAAGAACTAACAGGAATTTATCACCAAGAAGCAGGATTGGGGTCAGTGGATGGAAAAATTAACTAAGAGGAAACGTCAGAGAGGGGAAGGGGGATTTGTGTTAAACAGATTTAATGGTGTTGGAGCATAGGGAAAAACTTCCCCTTTGTCTTCTGAAGGTTTGCTGAAAAAATTAACTCACATAGGGCACATTAATTAGAGAAAAAGTGTGCTGCTTTCTGAGCCCCATCAAAATGAACACAGAAGCACAAAACTTAAGGTCTAGGTGGGAAGGTTCCGAGTTGCCTGACTTGAAATTTGGTCAAGGAGTGAGCCTTTGTCTGCATGGTATCCTAGTGATGAAGATGAAGGTCAATCTAAGCCCTAGGATGCAGGAATGCTCGTGGATGGGAAGCACTCTAGTAAGTCTGAGAAGAAGAGTAGCTATTTTGGCAGTGGTATAAATTGAGAGTGAAAGGTAAGATGAACATGTTTCATGAAAGACCACATATGCTAGCATGTCATGTTAAACATTATGGTCTTTATCCTAATAGCCCCTGACATTTGAGTGATATTATTTTTTAAAAAAACGATGACTGTGGTACCATTGTGAAAGGTCTAATGAAAGGAAAAGAAAATAGTTATATAGAAATCAGTTTTGACTCTAATATGATAGAGATTGTCAGAAGAAACGTCAGATTCTGAACAAAAGTAATCGCAAAAAGAATCAAGATGTATTTAAAAGATATTTTGAAGGTAAAATTCAAAATTCATGGTGTTTGAATGAAAGATATGTGAGGAAAATTGTCCAAAGATATTAAGATTTTAGCCTAAATAAGTGATTCCCATAAGTTGGGCTTTGAGGCTCTTAATCACACTAGTGAAGAGTATATCTCTGTTTTGAATGGAGTGGAGTGAGAATATCCTTGTTTTAGTTTTAAATTTACTGAATCTAAGCTATTAAAGTTGAAATGACTGACTAACCAAAACTAATTGCTCATAAGAGGCCAGGTTTCTGATTTCTGTGTTCTAATTGGGAATAAACTAGTCAGGGACTAAGAGATAGAGGCAACTGCTATTTTAAAGCTCAGAAAAAAATTTTTTCAAATGCTCCTAGATATCCACTTCATAAACTTGTTGCTTTTAGTCTGTTTACCTGAAATATTCTAACTCCTAAGTCTATCTGCAAAAAACGTTGATTTGCATTTCAAAAATTGGCCCAAAGCTGTCAAATTGAGTAATACATTCATATAGAAACTTCTTTTGTCCATGCAAAGCCAGGAGGTAAACAATTGTTAAAGCATAAAGCAGAAATTCTCTTCCACTGGGTCAGTGCCATTTCTTTGCGTTTCTCAGCAGGGTTAGACCAGTGTTGTACGTGTCTGTTGAATTTAACTGAGTCTTCCCAGCTCTCAACATTTCCTAAAGTGCGTACACTTGCTAAAGAGAACCAGAGCTGGACAGCAGTTAAAGCAGTAAAAATAAATTTGTTTCAGGAACTATTGCAACAGGGGGAAGAAGCCTCAGTATAGAACTGGGCAAAATTTTGAACACAGGAAGGACTAGTGGAGATTTATAGGCAAGGAGCAGGGGAGGAGGATGGAGAGGGTGGGAAGGAATTTCATCTGTGGATGAAAAATTACTAAAAAGAGACAGCAAAGGTAGGAGGATTTTTGCTACACTGACTTAACAGGATTCTTGCTGAAGGTAGGGCAGGGTGATCAGAGATATCAAGGGTGGGGGATTCTCTCTAAACTGACTCAGCAGGATTCTTACTACAACTGGGCTATGCAGACTCCATTTGGATGCAAGGGTGGGGTCTAAGGTTGAGACCTAATAGAGGAGAAGGCTCAGTGGATCTTGACTAAAGTTCAGTCAAGGAATGAGTCTGTCCACAAACATATGTGCAGAGTGAGAAAAAAAAGAAAGAGAATTATTATATAGTAATTTTTCCCTAAATTTTTTGCTTTACTTCAGAGTTCCTTTTATCTTCTAATATTGGAAATTCACCTGAGGAAACTCTATAATAGAAACTTTGCAAATGTTTTACAAAATTATAGATTTGGAAATAGTGTGGAGAATTTAGAATTACAGAAAAAAAGTAATGAACTAAGGTTGTAAAAAATATAGATTAGGAAAACTAAAAGTAGCTGAAATAATTTTAACTGTGAAAAGTTAATGACAAAAACAATCACTTAATAACATAGCTTGATAGCTAGGAAGAACCTCAGAGAATGTCTCCTTACTTTTTAGATAAAAAAGTTAAGTTCCGTTCCAGAACTTTCTTATGTTTATTCAATGCAATTATTATTTAAATGAATGTAAAATTTGAACATATTTATTTCTGAAAAATATCTGGCATTATTTGGCACATTTCTTCCCTCCAGAACTAGGTCTTATTGTTACCATTTTGTGACTCATGTGAAATTAAATTAGTCACTCATACAAATAAGTTACTCATCAGAACCTATTAAAAGATTGGCAAATTACATTGGTGAATAACTTTTTGATGAATTGATGAACTGTTATTAAATTAAATTAATTTTTTTCTTTCAGCAATGACGATGCAATTTATTAGTCATCAGTTCCCTGATTATCATGACCCTACTATAGGTGAGTAAAGTCACTTTTGTCTTTTAGCTTAAATAAAGACACTGTAAATATGTGGCTTACAAATATTGTCAATGTTGATTGAGAATAAGAAATATAGTTTACACTATGACCCAGACTACGTACACATAAATATATAATATTTAATATGTATGCTACCATAATAGAAGCTTTAAGAGACAGCATTTGTCCTTGTTTCTTGCCATGTGCTGTGGTATTTTCTATTATATTTTATATCCTTCTGATACATAATGGCTGGAATGCATTAGCTCAGTCTCGGTATCTACTAATGGACATCTGCTTGCATTTGAAAATCTGTGTACTGGATAATAAAACTGATGTGACTGTGTATTTGGACATTTGCCCACTTTTGTCAGTCTCTAAATTTGCTCTTGCAGAATTAGTTTAACCACGTTAAAGGTGCATTTGGAAAGGTATGTAGATATATGTGTAATTTTATCCACCATCCTTATCTTGAAGATGAGGAAACTGACATCTAAGTTGTAAAAGTATTGTTAGAGCCCCAAATCTAGCCATATTTCATTCCTTCTACCCAGTTTTCCTTCTACTATAATATACTACAGAAGCATTGCACCTAGGAATAAGTGCAAAGTTTTCTCCCTCATTGAAAGCACAAGAGATGTCTTTAAAATTGTTTTATTCATTCAAAAAACTGAATCAAAGAATTGGTTGAAAATTCTCAAGCAGAGTCTGCCTTGGTATTCTTTATCTAGGAACATATTGGAATTGAAAACACATCAAGCGTTATCTCCCAGAGAAGGATGTATATAGCTGCCAGACCCCGCATGGCTGGCTGCTTGCCTGAATGGTGAGCTCCTGCAACTGCTCTTCGTCACTTATCCTATTTATTCCCTCAGTCTGAATGTCTCTTGTCCTCACGCCCCATAGGAAAGACCGTCTAGTTTCTATTCTGCTTATCAAGCAATTTTAATTTAAGGTCCCATTTAATATATAATATGTTAGCCTATACATACTACTCCTGTGTTCCTTTCTGCAAAGAAGGAATATTTGCTTGAGTGCTATTGCTGAAAAAAATGTACTTATTTTTAAAAGTCTGGTAATTCATTAAGACCACCTCATCAGTTGAAGTGAATGGTAAGATTTAAGTACACTCAATTGATATATTGTTAACCAGGAAGGACTTCCTCAGGGAATCGAGTTTTGTTTCTGAAGAGAAAATAATCACTTTGTAAAGTTTTATAAAGCGATTACCTGAAACCACTTGCTGATAATTCTCTAAGCCCATTTTCAAAATATCTTAAATCTAGAAGGCTGGTAGCTTTGCACCACCCACTATGAGTTACAGAAGAGGAGAAATCTCCAGGCAAAAGCTCTGAATCTTTTATCTTGCTGAAAAATTCAATCATACATCATTTGTGAAATTACAAATTCACTCTGTTGTCTACTATTTTCTGTTATTCTTAAAGATTTCTATATATTGGTGTCTTAAAAACTGGCTACTTGTTTACCAGATTCTCAAGTCTAGAATAGCCTGAATGGGGCAGGAGATGTGAATAAATCATAAATGGCTCCTTCAAAAGGAAAAAATGAGAAGTGTGTGATGATGACTCATTTAGATATCCACAAGCCTCATCCATCACTTGAGATTAAGCTCGCCGGACATTCGGTGCTAACAGATAGCTGAAATCTTACCTTTATCTGGCTATAAATAAAATAGTGTTAGAAAAAGAAGTTTGAAAATGGAAACATAGAGTACTTTATTACTTTCAATTAGATTTTCCCATCATTTCATTTCTTGGCCTTTCTAATAGGAACATTGTTTAACAATTTTCCATTGGTATCCTGTTTGAGAAAGGTAAAAGTACCAAATAATTTACTTTTCACCTGCTTCAGCTACATAACTCTAACTCAGTCTGGCTGACTTAATGACCCCTCAAAAGGAAATTCATATTAGTGCAACTTGAAAATCATACAAATTATAGGAGAATAACACCTATCAATGTTACTTATTTCACAATTTGGATAGGAAATAAATATTTCTCAATCCTTGTCCAGATCTGTTTGTCATCCTACCGACTGAGGTTTTTAAATAGCTTTTCTCTGAAATATTGGAGGGATTTATATGGTTTTATTTTCTCCTTTACATTCAGCTTAGAATTATTCTTCTTTCAAATCTACATCAATTCTGACAATTTAGGATTCCTTTATCACTGAAAAGAGTTGGGATATTATTTAGTACCAATGTTCTTCCCAAGAAGTGATTGCTGTCATTTACTGGTAACAGTTTCAAAGTCAATAACCAATGAGTTCAGGTTCTGCAAATCCACAGCAGACACCTGCAGAAGGGATGATTAAACATATTGATTCTATTCTTCCATGTGAAAAGACTTCATGCAAAAATTAAATTTGCTTCCTTATAAATAGGTACTAAATTTAGATAAATTCAAGTTTTAATTTAATCTTGAAATGGGGTATCTCTGAGCATTAGACATTGTGCTAAGTACAATTTTATTTTTTCATAGCAAAATAATTATGGAAATAATAAGTAACATTTTAACCAAAGACCTGATGTCTAACCCTTTATTCCCAATAAACACATATGCCATATTTAATTAACAATAAATCATTAGAGATGACCATTGTATGATGCAATTCAATTGGCAAAAATTTAAATGCCTTCTCTTTGGAAAGCAATCTATTTGTCCTCCAGAACAACAACAAAAATATGAAAATAGCACAGTTTAAGCATTCAAGGGATTTTCGATTTAGGAAGAAGAATTAAGACAAATACACAAATATTTATAATATGTTTGAAGTCAGTTGTTACTGTAAGAAGGCAGCAAAGTGCTTCTCTGAAGGAGCTTTGAAGAGAAGAGATGGGTTCCTGGCCTCCTCCTAAATTGTATTCACTGTGATCTAAGATCACCATTTCCTACATAGTTTTGAAAGCCAAGAAATTCCTGCCATCTGTTCTAGAATTCAGGACTGCTCCTTTAGGGAGACATTTCAGAGAAGTCTGGACTTCTTGAAGATTTTTGAGAAAATGACATAGGACAGTTTGTTTTGCTATGCCATTTTAGTCTCATTGTAACTTGCTTGAAGTTAAAACTCTTAGTGTAAATAATTTTAATTAAATGTGAATTAAAAATTGACTTGTTGAGTTTATTCTGCAATAGAAGATGTGGTCCCTTTCCTTGAAACCGAGAATATAAATATCAGATTCTAATTTATTGACTGTATATTTTAGTGCAAATTATTGTTTAATGATATCTTCATATGTTGAGAATTGTTTCTGTTCAAGCTTATTGGTAATCACATGAAGGCAAACTGTGAGCATAGAAAACCAGATCACTTCACTTTGCAAATGAATACAGATGAAAACAAGATATAGTTTTAATTAGTTTGCCCTGAATAAGATATATTGGCACTAGATAGATAATTCTGAATCCTGAAGGATTTATTTTCTTTTAATCACAGAGTATCTTAACTTTGATTAAATTGTGTATGTAATTAGTGATTACCTGCCATTATTCTTACAAGTACATATGTACATGTGGTGTCAGGTATCATTTTAAACATGGGATATATAGAGATAAAAACATAGTCTATGCCCTCAAATCACTCCAAGATAGGTGGTGTAGATAAATAAGCAAATGAAACTATGAATAGAAAAGCACAGGGTGCTGAAGAAGGGGAACATTGGTATATCTCGCTTGACCTGAAGGATCAAGGAATGTGTTCTGTCAGCAGACAACATTACAATAAACTTAGTTATAAATCTAATTAACGTTTATTCATAGTTCATGACTTGAGGCAGCCTCTGTTCTACAAAATATTAACAGAATGAGAGCTCCAGCTAGGCAATGACAGGACAGTGGATTTTGTAAGACCAGGACAGGGAAACAGAATAATGGAAAAATAAATAAATAAACCTGAGTTGTTAAAATCAGGACACTTCAGTTTATTTTTTTGTAAGGTCAAAGCAGAGGGACTTCCTTATTACACTAACTAGGGTAGACTGGTATCTCCTGTTATCTCCTGTTTGTAGGAAAACTGGTCTATTATGGGATTTATCTTCCTCCTTAAAATTTCATTTTGGTTTGTGGCATTTAGCATGAGTGACCTCATTTTGGTTTGGTCTGGTTTGCTGGGCTTACTGTAGGAGCTCTGTCCAAAACAGTGGCCTGTCATAAGATTGTTTGACACTGCAGAGCAGATCATATCTGAACTGATTTTAGAAAGAGGCATACGAATTAGGCAACTGAAGAGGAAGGCTTGCCAGAAAAAAAAAAAAAAAATAGGCCTCCAGACAAGACAGCACATCATGTGATAGAGATGGGGCATTTTAGGAACCAGCAGTCCTACAGGTGACGTAGATACCGTGATATATAGGATGGCAAGAGAGACTTAAAGACATTATCAGGGCCCAGATCTTTAAACATCTTGTAGGCTTGAGTAAGGGTTTAGATATCTATGGTCTTATATTCTTCTCTGAGATAAAGATGCATATTACTGTAAGCTTGCTTAACTTTTCCATTAGATAGTTCCAAGGCAGAAAAAAACTAAATGTGCCCCAATTGTAACCAATACTTGATTTTCTCTGGTAGACCTTTACTGCCTCCAGGATTCTTCATCATGGTAAAGCACCTTCATCCTTACTTGCTATAATCTTGTTCTAAGTCACCCCCATCTCCAATTTGGACGAGCTCTTCAAATTGATGTCCTCACAGAACAAAACAATATCTTTAAAACCATAAATTACTACTGCTTTATTCTTTGTTTAACGTTACCCAGTGTTATATTATTTTTAGGATGAAAACCAAAATTCTAAGCATAAAATGAAGACTCTCATCGTCTTGCTATCATTTATATCTCCACCTTCCACACTTGCCCCCTGCCACTCCCTTCTTGGGCTCCAACCACATCCTCCTTCTTTTAGATCCACACACTAGCCAAGCCTCTTTCTGTCTTGGACGTCGTCACATGTATTTTTACCCAGAATGCTTTCACCTCTCCACTCTACATCTTTGCCTGATTACCTCGTACTCTTCTGTCAAGTATAATTTTAAATATTGCTTCCTTAAGAGAGCCTCTGTTGAGTACTCAAATATCAAGTAAATGCTTATTTCATGAATTTTTACAGAATCTTGAATATTTCTTTAATGTTACTTATCTCTATGTAATTAAATAATTGTTTGGATAATTATCTGTCTAATTAAAGTATCATGAAAATAGGAACAACCAGTATGTTATTACTAGTGTATCCCTAGCTCTAAACAGAATGTTGAGCATACAGTAGATTTATGTATGTTTTAGGCATTGTACAAAGCACAGGAGTCAGTGGTGCACAAAATAGGTAAGAGTTCTTTCTTCATTGAGATTTCTTGCCTAGTTTTATTTTATTGTCTCTAAGAGCTGATCTTACCTCTTTATCTGGAATCCAACAGTTCTTTTTTCTCACTGCATTAAAATAACCTGAGGTCATTATATTAATACAGTACACAATTTAGTTAGAGTAAACTGGCCTTAAGGAGCGATCTAATTGTTTCTGTGGGTTCCTTTTGCTTCAGAAAGAAAACAGCTTTAACAAACCAGGAATAAGTTGTCACTTTATTATACATCTTCCCATACATTTATTCAGTTCTCACAGTGCACAGAAATTCATAAGACCAGCACGTTTCCAGCTATACTTACATACCCTATTTTCAAGGAACACATCTTTTTGTAATTGACTCAACTGTGAATGCTTTACCTATTTTAGTGTTATAGACTTCCAATTTCACTTACAAGCTATGAATACTGTGTAATACACTCATCTGAAAGATTTATATTCTTTCTCAGAAATTGTTAAGGACTATAACAAGCTCTACCAAAAAAAACCACAATAAAATGCCATATATAGAGTTAAATCTTCCTGAATAATTTGGGAAGCTTGAAAAAACAAGGACCTCATATATGTGGCAAGGTACATCAACAGTATGGACCATTCATCTGCAGATAGCCTCATGACCAATGACTGTTAGACCAGTGTGGGACAAATGTACTACATTAAGTATACATTTCTCAGTATCTCTGATAGAATAAAAACTTTCTAAACTAAGAAAGTTAGAGAAATAGTGTGTTTGAATCACATAAAATGGCCTGTTCAGTGTCTAAAATGTGTACTAATAGAGTCACTCCTTTGTATCACTAGAAAATCCCTGTTAAAATGTAAATGCTCAGGGGAGAGTTAATGCCCGAAGCCATTAGGCATTATTTATATATTAGCATAGATTAATGTATCCAATTATTCTAGAGAGAAAACCACAGAGCCGTGGTCTACAGAGCAGCACTGAGGGATAGCTATGGGATCTGGAGAAGGGAGGATAGAACTGGGTAGAATAAGTGCTACAGTGTAACTCTTGAAAGAAATCAAGACATAAACTGAACTTGAAGAATTATATTTATTAATAATGACTATAGACTGTCTGAACATGGTAGAATAGAAAGATAATTAGTATGGACCAAAATAGATGGGATGTTCAATTCTGCCTTCATGCTGGCTGCTGATTTTCTTTCCAGACTCATCCTCTAACATCCTCTTGCTTGCTATGCACAGCCACAGTGATATCCCCTTAGTTCCTTAAATATGCCAAGCAACCTCTTCCCTGTCCTTGGGGTTTTTTGCCAATGTACTTTCCTGTACCCTGAATGCCTTCCTTCTCCTCTTTACATAACAAGTTTTTTCATCCTGTAGGGCTCAGTTTGCATATCACCTCATCAGAGAGGTCTTTGATCTCCCTACCTAAGTTAATTGCTCAACCTACAAACACATCCATAGATACACGTACACACACCCCCACACACATATATGCATAATATACAGATTCTTATATAAGCACGTGGCTTTCTTCTTTAATCATATTTATCAAATTACGAATTAAAAATTGGTGGATTTTTTCCTTATTGTTCATCTTCCACGAAAGATGTAGGTTTCCTGATGGCAGGCAACGTGTCTGATATATTCACGGAATTTTACACAGGACCTACCACAGTGCATGGTTTATTAGGAATGATGAAAACATTTGTTGATTAAAAGAATGCATGAATAACTTTGGTGTCTTTTTTCCCTTATACCTAAATTATATTTCTATGATCATGTAATTTTAGACCTCTTGGCCATCTTGTTTGGTGTAGTAAACTAAGAGTCACCCAGATTAGAGCAAAACCTTCGCTTTTTATGCAACTGCATTGGGACTACTGAGTATAACTATGTACTCTGGTCTCGCTCTCAATGTAATATGCTGAATTTTAAACGAGCTTTTAACAATGCTTGTAAAACACATTCAGATCATAGATAACTCATTCTGTCATTACCCTAAAACCATCAACTTCTCCTCCCATCTTTACATGTTCACCGATGACCTTGATTTCTACTTTACTTAGGAAACTAAAACAACCAGAGGATAAATTTCCAAGATTCCCATCTAGAAGATACTTCCAAAGCTACCCACCACTCCTGAGCCCCAGTTGGCATTCTCACTTATAAATGTAGATGACCTATCAATGCTCCTGTAGGAGCCAATACCACCATTTGCATTCAGTAGATCTCATTCCCTCTCCCACTCAAGGATCTTGTTTAAACCAATCTCCTCTTTTTCTTATGTATCTTTCCCCATCATCATGAAACATGGTGCTTTTCTTGCATCCTAAATATCAAAAAAAAATTAAAAATTCTTTTTTCCCCCCTGCTTCCTCCACTAGTGCCTTTCCCATTTCTCCACTGCTTTGCTGTAAAACTGCTGAAAGAGTTGACCGTACCACCAGACTCTCCCTTTCTGCTACTTTCTTCAACTCCAGTTTGAAGAACTAGAGTTTTCAATCTCATCACTCCACTGAAATTGCTTTCATCAAGGTTGCCTTGATTCTTTAGTGGCTTTTCCAATGCCAGTTTCCATTCTCTCCATGTTACCTTACCAGCAGCATTTGAGATGGTCTACCACTTGGATTTCATCTACTATTTTTTGCTTGGAATGCAGGATACCACACTCTCTTGGTTTTCTTCTAACCTAACAGCTTCTCTGACTCAGTCTGGCTCTTCCTCTTCTCCTGGATATTGAATCATACCTAAAACTCAGCTCTTGGTCTTATTGTCTCCATCCACTTTCCCTTCAGTGGTGATTGTATTCAGTGCCTGGCCTTGGGTGTTATGTATATATTACAACTTCAAAAATGTATAGCTCCATGACATATTTCTCTCCTGAGTTCCATACTGGTAAATCTAACTTTCAACTCAACTTTTCCATTTGTATGTCTAATAAATATCCCTAAGTTACCCTGTCCAAAACTGACTTCAGTTTCTTTCCACCAAAAAAAAAAAAAAGAAAAGAAAGAAAGAAAGCTTTTCCATCTACAGCCTTCTTTATGTGTATGGTAATTCTATCTTTCTGCGTTCTCATGCCTAACACTTTCTACTCTTCCTTGATTTGTCTCTTTCTCTACACAAAATAGCCTCAGGAAATCCTGTTGGCTGTACTCTCAAAATATATCCCAAATCCATCTATTTATTACTACCACTACTGCTACCACCTTGCTATGAGCCAGAACCTCCAGCATTTATTACTACTCTAGCTCCCTGTTTCTACTCTTACCCCACTCCCCAGTTTATTTTCATTACAGCAGAGTGACCTTTTTAAAAAATAAGCTAGATTATGTCACTCTGTTCAAAACCCTCCAGTAGTTTCCGATTTTACTCAGAGTAAAAGATAACTGGCAAAGGCCTATAAAGGCCTATAAAAGCCTGAAGCATGACATACTTTGCCCATTTGACTTTATTTCTTACCATTTTCGCTCATTCATTTGATTTATTTAAAACATATATTTTTATAAATTTATAAGGTAAAAGTATAATTTTGTTACATTGATATATTGCATAGTAGTGAAGTCAGGGCTTTTAATGTATCCAGCACCAGCCTTCTTGTTATTTCTAGAACATGCAAGATAATTTCTTATGTTGGCATCTTTGTGCTTGATCTTCCCTTTCCTGGAATACTCTTTCCCCAGATGCTCACAGAACTAAGCTCGTTACCTTTCTCAGGTCTTTGCTTCAGAGTTCAAATGCCTCTTCTCAACAGGGCTTGCACTGACCCCACCAGAACTCCTGATAACACTCACCCTCTTCTATTTATTTTTTTCCTATAGCTCATATTACCTTCTTACTTAAAATACAGTTAAACATCTGTCTTCTTTAGCTAGACTAATAAATGCTGTTTTAGTCATTGAAGTCTCCCAAAAATCTAGGTCAGTGCCTGATTCATAGCAGATGATCAATAAATTGAATGAGTGAATGACTAAAGCACTTACTGGCCCTTCAACCTTGAACAAATTAACATACGTTGCTGACCTTTCTTCATCTATAAAAATGAGGTGATGACATTATTTCCCATGATGGCTATGTGAAATAATGCAGATATAATTGCTTCACACTCTGTTCAAGAAAAAATGAATATTGTGATTTCCTTAGTAGGAATCAATTGAACCAGAAGATAAAAATGGCAAAATGGAAAACTGTCAGGAAAAAGCCACCTGGACTTTGTGCTCTTCTTTGAAGTCCCAGAAAATCTATCCATGAAAGATAGCAAGGCAATAATAGTGTCAATTTATTAACTTACATTGAGATATTACTGTCACTACAACTGGAATTACTCAAAGTACTTGTGATTATCATAATTTTTCCTGTGGCCAAAGTACATAAAGGAGAACAAATCGTAAATAGAAATCTTGATCCAATTTACTATGTGAAGTCTCTATCAAAAAAACTAGACACAAGCAGCATATCGTCTCTATGACAGCTGTCTTATATGGGAATATAAAAGTTGCCTGTTAAGTATTGAATCAGTCCAGAGAAGTTAAGAGAACTGAAAATTTAATAATGTTAGGATAAGAATGTTTGGCACATCCTCCAAGACTGTATTGGTCTTGCGCTGAAGACGACAACATTTTATTCTTAGCCCCAAAATAGACTACAATGTAGATCAATCCCAGAAATGATTGAAAGAACAGTTCTGTGTTCTCAGCATTCATAATAAATCAATCCCCTTTTTATGAGCCATTCTTTGTTTACATATGCAAGCATAATCTTATTCCTATTAAGTTCTGTAGGTTAAGGCAATTCTGACTCTTTCAGGTCACTTTACCTGTCAATATTCTGACTCAAATCCATTCATTCTTTAATAACTAAAAAGCACCATGGTGTGCTGGGCACTATTCTTAGAGCTGGGCCATAGCCATGAACGAACAAAGTCCCTGCCCTCACGGAGATCATTACGTTTCAGTGTGGGAGACAGATAATACAAACTTGCCAATAAATACATAAAGTCAGGAGGTTAATTCTGGGACATTTAAAAAAAATTTATTGATGCATTATATTTGTACAGTTGTATTTATATATTTATGGGGTACATGTGATATTTTGTTATATCCATAGAATGTGTAATGATCAAGTCTGGGTAGTTAGGATATCCTCTACCTTGAGGATTTATCATTTATAATATATGTGTTGGGGATATTTCAAGTCCTTTTTTTCTAGCTATTTTGAAGTCTACATTATTGTACCTATAGCCGCTCTACTCTGCTATCAAACATTAGAATTCATTAATTTTATCTAACTGTCTGTTTGTACCCATTAACTAATCTCTCTTCATCCCCTTCTCCCCGTACCCCAACAAACACCCTTCCAAGCCTCTGAAAACATTCCACTCTATACCTTCATAAGTTCAACTTCTTTAGCTCTCATGTATCAGTGAAAACATATGATATTTGTCTTTATGTGCCTAGCTTATTTCACTTAACATAATGACCTCCAGTTCCATCCATGTTGCTGCAAATGACAGGATTTTATTCTTTTTATGGCTGCATAGTATTGTGTTGTGTATATAGACCATGTTTTATGTACCCATTCATCTGTTGATGGACACTTAGGTTGATTCCATATCTTTGCTATTGTGAATAGTGCTGCAATAAACATAGGGGTATAGGTATTCCTTTGATATATTGATTTTTTTTCCTTCGAATAAACATCCAGTAGTGGTATTGCTCAATCATATAATAATTCTATTTTTACTTTTTTTGAGACATTTCCATACTATTTTCCATAATGGTTGTACTAATTTACATTTCCACCAACAATGTATAAGAATTTCCTTTTCTCCACATCCTAACCAGTATCTGTTATTTTTGTCTCTATTATAGTAGCCATTCTAACTGGAGTAAGATGATGTCTCCTTGTGGTTTTGATTTGCATTTTCCTTATGATTAGTGATATTGACCTTTTTTTAATATACCTGTTGTCTGTTTGTATGTCTTCTTTTGAGATATGTGTGTTCAGGTCTTTTATCCACTTTTTAATGAGATTTTTTGATTTTTTTGCTGTTGAGTTATTTGAGTTCCTTGTATTGTCTAGATATTAGTCTCTTGTCAGATGAATAGTTGGCAAATATTTTCTCCCTTTCAACAGATTGTTTCTTCACTCTGTTGATTCCTTCCTCTGCCCAGCAGATAATTTTTAGT
Organism: Lepilemur ruficaudatus; assembly: GCA_963574885.1. Classification (NCBI taxonomy): domain Eukaryota; kingdom Metazoa; phylum Chordata; class Mammalia; order Primates; family Lepilemuridae; genus Lepilemur; species Lepilemur ruficaudatus. The sequence continues at coordinate 23,998 of CAUYRT010064961.1, read as the reverse complement.
TTAATATAGTCTTATTTGTCAATTTTTTTTACTGTGCTTTGAGGTCTTAGCTGTGACATCTTTGCCTAGCCCACTGTCCTGGAGAATTTTCCCTGTGTTTTCTTCTAGTAGTTTTATAGTTTTAGGTCTTACAGTTAAGTCTTTAATCCATTTTGAGTTGATTTTTGCATATGGTGAGAGATAGGGGACTAGTTTCAATTTTTCTGCATATGGATATCCTATTTTCGTACCACCATTTGTTGAACAGGGCATCCATTCCCTAACATAATGATTTGACACCTTTGTCAAAAATCAGTTGCTATAAATATGTGGATTTATTTCTGGGTTTGCTATCCAGAAATTGGTGGTTTATGTATCTGTTTTTATACCAACACTATGCTGTTTTTGTTATGATAGCCTCATAATATATTTTAAAGTCAGGTAGTGTGACATCTCCAGCTTTGAACTTTTTGCTCATGATTTCTTCAGCTATTCAGTCAGTCTCTTTTTTGGTTCCATATAAATTTTAGGATTGTTTTTTCTATTTCTGTGAGAAGTATTACTGGTAATTTTGTTTGGTTGTTTGCTTTTGAGACAGAGTCTCGCTAAGTTACCTGGGCTAGAGTGCAGTGGTGTCAGCCTAGCTCACAGATAGACTGGGCTCAAGCAATATTTCTGCCTCAGCCTCCCAAGTAGCTGGGACCTCAGGCATGCATCACCAGGCCCGGCTAATTTTTTCTATATATTTTTAGTTGTCCAGCTAATTTCTTTCTATTTTCAGTAGAGACAAGGTCTCATTCTTACTCAGGCTGGTCTCGAACTCCTGAGCTCAAACAATCCACCCACCTCAGCCTCCTGGAGTGCTAGGGTTACAGGTGTGAGACATCACACTATCACTGGTATTTTGATGGAGATTTCATTGACTCTTCAGATGGCTTTGAGCAGTTTAGTCATTTTAACAATATTAATTATTCTGATAATGACTTTCCAGTTATTTGTGTACTCTTCAGTTTCTTTCATTAGTGTTTTGTGGTTTACCTTGTGGAGGTCTTTCCCTTCCTTGGTAAAATTTATTCCTAGTTATTTTATTATTTTTTGTAATCATAGTAAATGGGATTGCCTTTTTGGTTTCTTTGTCAGCTAGTTCATTATTAGTGTATAGAAATATTACTGATGTTTGTATGTTGATTTTGTATTCTGCATCTTTACTGAATTTATCAGATCCAAGAGTTTTTTGGATTTAGGTTAGCTTTTAGGTTTCTCCAAATAGTAGATCATGGCATCTGCGTAGAGAAAAAATTTGACTTCATATACTCTAATTTTCTGTCTTTTACTTCTTTCTCTTGCCTGATCACTCTGGCTAGGATTATTAGTACTATGTTGAATAGGAGTGATGAAAATGGGCATCCTTCCCTTTTCCAGTCCTTTTAGAAAATACTTTCAGCTTTTCCCATTCAATGTGATGTTAGCTGTGGGTTTGTCACATATATTGAGTTATGTTCCTTCTTTGCCTAGTTTGTTGACAGTTTTTATTATGAAGAAATGTTGAATTTTATCAATTTTTTCTGTATCTATTGAGATAATCATATAGTTTTTGTCCTTCATTCTGTTCATGTGATGTATCAGGTTTATTGATTTGTGTGTATTGAACTACTTGTATCCCTGGTATAAATCCCACTAGATTATATATATATATATATATAGAGAGAGAGAGAGAGAGAGTTGATGTGCTGTGTTAGATTCAGTTTGTTTTGTTGAGTATTTTTGCAACTATGTTCATCAGAGATATTGGTCTGTAGTTTTATTTTTTTGTGTGTGTAATTGTATGGTTTTAGTATTAGGTTAATTCTGGCTTCATAGAATGAGTTAGGGGGAATTTCCTCCTCTTCAATTTTTTGGAATAATTTGAGAAGAGTGACTCATTTGGAAGAATGACTGGACGTTTCTTTCAGCACCTTGAATACATTATCCAAGTCTCTCCTATCCTGTAAGGTTTTTGCTGAGAAATCTGCTGCCAGTCTGATGGCAGTTCCCTTTCATGTGACCAGACATCTTTCTTTTTCTGTTTTTAATTGTCTTAATTTGGGGCTATGTTTAACTTGAGTTTAATCATACATATTTATTTCATTTGCAATCGTGTCCATATATAGTTAAGTTCTTGCTAGCTCACTTGGTATGGCTTTCAGAAATACTCTTACCTCTCTAAAACAAAATAAATTAAATTTTGAATACAGAATTAGGTATTGGGCCATGGAAGGCACCTCTGTAAGTAAGCATCTCTAAAGCTCCAGTTTTATCAGTGTCATAGCTCACTGGCCTCTGAGATGCCCCCTGCCTCTTTCACATCTCCCAGAAATGCCTTTGGCTACCCAACCACTCCAAATGGTAAGAACACGATAAAGGAAAGGGAGTTAAAATGACAGGATACAGTGGTCTGAACCAAGTGTGATTACTTTCACAAATTTTACAACACTATTTGACCTGTGCCCAAATTCCTAGGGCACCTCCCTACTAACTCTTCAAGGAGGAAAAACAAAACAAAACAGGAAGAAAATTCACATCATCCATAGTAACACTGCAGTGTACTGTTTTACTCTTGTAGTGTGCATGTGTGTGTGTAAGGTTGCAATAAGGATTGTGTTCTTACAGTCACCCAAATTAATAATATCATTGATTCATTGTAAATAATGTAAACCTTCCACAACTAAAGGCTAGACCTACCATCTTACAGGTGGAAATCCAATAAATCTGGCTTTTAAATAACGTGATTTTCAGCTGTGTGTTCCTGGGGAGATGTCGACATTTCTACATCTGATTTATTGGACTTTATTTTTTCAACTGAAAAATAAAATAACAACTCTATCACATAAGTCTTCTATGAGGATTAATTGAGATAATAGATAGGAAGTACATAGCGTAAAACCTGGCATACTGTAATTATTCCATAATTCTATGCACTAACTATTACTGCCATATAATGTGATAAAAAAGTGTTTTTATTATTTTTTCAATAGAATTTTAAGATAGTATTACAACCAATGAAACTCTAAGTTAATGATTTTGGATGTTCACTATATTCAGTAGCTAATTAAAATTACCTGTGGTCAACCAAAACAATTAAACAGACATGAATCAATTCTATCATGTCATGTAGACATAGATGACTTGAGGAAAATAGTGTGCCTACAACAGAAATACTTCTCAAAATTTCCTCTGCTTATTCAGTGATTATAATTAGTGGTGATTTAAAATGAAGTCAAATGATTTGTATCTATATTTTGTATCTTTTCAGTTTATTTTTAAAGACATCTTTTAGTATTCTATTGGCTCTTAATAAGCTAATTATATAAACAATTAGAGTGAGAAAAATGTATTCATACAGGTATGATCTACAAATGGGCTGATTGCTGATGAAAGCAACTTGTGATATAAAAGCTAATGTAAGCATACCTGAAAAGAGCTAACAAAATTTACATTTACCTAGCCCAATTCATGCAATTATTATTTTTTAAATGTAAAGTATAAAGTATTCTACTTAGGAATACGTTTATAACTGTAACATATCTGTCAGTGGATTTTCAATCACTTAGTGTAATTCAGATCCATTTACCTATGTCATATGTTTAGAAATTGGTAAAACTAGGATCCAAATCCATATTTGTTTGACCCCAAAGCCAGAGCTTTTAACAATTGCCTCCTAAGTTATCGCTTCTTCAGTGGAGACCTTTGTTATCAGCTATGGCTGATTCTGCTTAAGACTTTTTAATTTAACTAATGTAATTTTAATGTAAAGTTGGCATGGTTCCTGGTGAATAAAGAGAACAATATTTTGACATTTGACATCAAAGATGTCCCTATCAATATGTATTTACTCAGCATGAAATGAGGCCATCGAGAGAAATATTTGATTAGTCAGAGTCATGTAAATAATCACACTGAATCACCTTACCTCTGTTGGAATGGCTTTTATCAAAAAGTCCCAAACAACAGATGCTGGTGTGGATGCAAAGAGAAAGGAACACATACGCTGTTGGTGGGACTGCAAACTAGTACAACCTCTGTGGAAAATAGTGTGGAGAGTCCTCAAAGAACTAAAAGTAGACCTACCCTTTGATCTAGCAATCCTACTCCTGGGTATTTACCCAAAGGGGAAAAAAAAAGCCATTTTATCTAAAAGATACTTGCACTTGAACGTTTATTGCAGCAAAATTCACAATTACAAAGATGTGGAATTGACCCCAGTGCCCCTCAATTCATGAGTGGATTAATAAAATGTGGTATATGTACACCATGGAGTGTACAAAATGGATGCTACAAAAATGAATTAATACCTTTTGTAACAACCTAGATGGAACTGTAGAGCATTCTCCTAAGTGAAGTATCACAAGAATGGAAAAACAAACACCACATGTACTCACCATTAAATTGGAACCAGTCAATCAGCACTTACGTGCACATATGGAAGTAAAACTCAACAGTATTCAAGCAGGTGGGAGGGGGGCAGAGGGGTTGTGTGAAATCATACCTGATGGGTACAATGTATGCTATCTGGGTGATAGGCACACTTAAAACTTTGACTTAAGCTATACAAAAGCAATTCATGTAACTAAAACCTTTGTGCTCCCATAATATTCTGAAATTTAAAAAGGAAAAAAAAATGTGTGTTTGTTTTTAATTATTTCTGAACATTTGGAAAAGGAGCAAAGCTTTCCATTTTAGAAAGAAAATCTCCAGAGTGGTCTTTTGAGAAATCAAATATGATCATATGTTCATATACAGTTGCAGACCAAAAATATACACGTACACACCCTACTTTCAGCTTAAAAATTTTCAATGACTTTCCTTGGAATTTAGTGTAAAAAAACTAATATGTCCTCTGAAGCTGTACTTGGGTTACTCTGTCAACCTTTTAAGCCTCTTAAGCACCATTCTTTCCTCTTCTTTCTTTGCACTTAAGCAATATTGTCTTTCTTTTGTACTAAATCGCAATGCCTCTCCTTCTGCAGTGCTCCTTCACAAAGTGATCTGTGGGTCTAAAGAACCTTCTCATGCCTTGCTTCCCACACACTTCTACCTCAATTCTCTGTGCTTTGCTTACTTAAAGCCTTTGCTTCAGAAATCAGCTCAAGTATTATCTCTTCAAGGAAAAGTTCCCTGACACTCTGCTTCCCTTGGATTGTAACCGTGTCTTTATGAATGTGATTGCTGGCTTCATGATCTTTTCCTTTGAAATTCCAGTGCCGTGCCCCATAGTGGAACCTTGAATAACTCAATTTTTCCTTAGTAAACAGATTTAGATTGTATATTTTTACAATTCAAGAGAACTTTAATGACTCAATAATGGCAATATTTTACATACCCAACCTAGAGATGGTGAACCATGAAGAAACCAAAAGGATCCAGTTTGTAAAAGGGATTCCCAGAGGAAGATGTCAGGCCCCTTGTCACTTTACCTTTTTCTTTATCCAGTTTATCTTTTTAAAGTTATCCACACATAACTTTAATATGCTTATTTGTCTAATATACAAGTTCATAGCATTAGATAGCAAAAATTTCACTGGGATAATACATCATACAGATGGTCACTTCGATAGTATCAAAAGAGTTTCAAAAAGAAAAGGCAAGTCATAAAAGCCTAATATTTTGCATAACAAAATAGTTAGAATACAGAAATGTTTCAAAAAATCTGGCAGTGTAACAAAAATATCCCTGCTGTCTTAGCCCTAAATGATAACATGTTTTTCTGTTGGAGTTATACTTTCCCTTCCTGAGCTCATCTGTAAAGACTAGGAGCAAAATATTTTGTCAGTGGATAATGAAAGTTCAATGTTTTCCCTGCTGGGAATCAGAAACTGCAAGAGCAGTAATTCTCAGTCCCACTCCCTGGATACTACAATAGCACTAAATATCACCAGGACAGTGAAAATGATCGGTACATATTTATATTCATCCCACTTGCACACTAGCTAGCTAGCTATATATCATATTTAATTTGCTTTTAAAAACACAAAGAAACCACTCTGGTTGATCATAAGATAGTATAACAGTTTGTAAAAACAAAAGTAACAGAATTAGGTATTAAAATGGGATTGTTTCCTTTAAAGTTATTGCATTGAATAGTTAATCATTTCAGTGATGTCACAGCCTTTCAAAATCTGACTCTATTGTACATTGTACACACAGATATATGTACACAGAAAATGTTCGATCTTAGGGATAGAATTTGATTTTTGGAAGAAGAAAATAAATTAAGTGACTAGATTAGAGACAAGTTTCTGAAATGCAAAATAATATATGCTAATGCTTTTATTCCTCTTCTATGGCCTACTATAAACTGACACTGGAGTTTATGTGATGGAAGAAGAACTCAAATGTTTATGAAATCAATAATATTGTAATAAATGTGAAGCCTTTGCATATTATTGAGTTTTTTCCAAAATTATATGTTTTTAGCAAGTTGCGTAGTTTTTTGGGACCAGAGTTTCTTCAATTAAAAAATGGACTTTATATTGTCTGTCTCATCAAAATGTGGAGGTTATGACAAGGACTGACTCAGATAATACCTGTGACAGACTTTATACACTTTTGATAAGTCCTGATTTAAAAATTACTTTAGTCTCTATAATCATACCATAGAAATACCTAACATTTATTTATATATAAACTAACACATAATGCATATATTTAGGTACATTATCCTTAGAAGATAGAATATAAAAAGGAAAACCAATAAAGTGAATATAGACAACACTCAAAATGCCAGAAATGGTAAGAATACAGATGCTACTATTTGTATTTCCATAAATCTAACTGAATTATGAAAATTTACAATTTTCCCTTAGATCCTCAGAAGCATAATATACAAACTCTCCCAGAATAAATGATCTCTGCTATGTTTTAAACAAGACAGCTCTATTGTATATCAATTCAAGTTAGAATGCAGCACTGAAAAGTTCACATACAGAAATTACTTCTCCCATTTGAAAAGCACTGTAGTTTTGATTTATAGAAGCAAAGAAAAAAAGAAAAGCAGTAGCTGAAGGCAGTAAGGTACTTTTCCAGTGCTTTGAAATCCAGTAAATTTAAAACAAATAGTTTTGACCTTTGCACAATAATGCTCAGTACACAGTAATTTATATCATAGGTCACACCATCTAAAACAGAGAAATGAGATGAGCCCTGAAGAACCTTGAATTTTAATATTAACCCCTTTCACAATTATATTGCTCACAGCTGAAGTCTTCTTAATGCTGGCCTTGAGTTATGGACTGAGTTGAACCCAGACACAGGAAAAATAGTTCCCTACTGTACTAATTCCAGGAACACCAAAAAGCTATTCTGATCGTAAATATCTTACCATCTGTAATTTACACAGTCTTTTAATACCAACATACTGATGTTCCCTATTAAAACACAAAAATATCTCTAAGAGGTATAAGAAATTATCATTGCTTTATTCAATATTGCAAGGAAATAGCCTTTATAATAATTGCTCTGGAATTCCAGAAAACAAAAATGATCCCCCCAGTTCAAGATGTCTCAAAAAGCACTAGGAACACATAAAACTGGAATTAAAGCTGAAATAACTCTAGAGGGAGAGGACTGTTCATGGGAGTGGAGGGGGCAATGAACACAGATAAAAAAATTCAAATTCGTATCAGTGGAATGTACTGTTGATTCCTTCAATTAAATCTAGAAACATTTTCAGGATCAAAACTCTTATTTGGTTGATTTTAATTTGTCTGTTATTCCTCTCCACTAAAGTTCTCCTTAATCTAAGATTTTTTTAAGAGACAATAAAATAAGAGGTAGGGGTAGACTATTCAATCTAAGCTAGAAATTACCTCCTCCCCATTTCTTTCTCCTGTCCCACTCTGGTTTGCTTTCCATATAGCATCCAGAAGGACATCTCTGTCCCCTGCTTGGCATTGCACTTGGAGTAACACCACTGGCTGTCAATTTTGGTTGCCTAATGTGGCCCCTGCCTGGCTCTTTGATGTCATTCTGCATTCTGTCCCACTCTCCCTCTTGCCAATTATTCTCTAGCCACCTTCACCTTTATGGTATTCCTTGAACACACCACCACGCTTGCTTCCAATTCGAGTGCCTTTGTCATTAGTTCTTTCATCTGCCCAGAGGATTCTCCCAACTACTTCACATAGCTGACTCCTTTTTGTCATCCAGATATTATTTTAAATGCCTCGTGTTTAGAAACTCTCACTCTGTTATATCACCTTTATAAAATTTTCTGTATGGCACTTATCAATATCTGGTGTTTTTCTTGAACATGCATTTATGGTGTTATTTTATATCACAGGAGCGGGGACCTTTTATGTCTATGTCAGGCTGGTGTCTTCAGCACTCAGAATTGTATTTTGGTAACAGTTATTGTTAGAAGAGCAATTGTTCTCCCATATTTCTTAATAAATTATGTAGTGCCAAGTATGTAGAAACTTGACAACCACAGCACAATTACCTGTCTGTAATTTTTTCTTTTATTTTATTCTTGCAAAAATTTATCATTGCCTAGAGCACCAGTATGTGTACATGTGAGTACATTTTCAAATTATAAATCTAAAATTCTTCAATTAAACCAGTAGCATACCCACAAATAATTTTAAACCCAAGATGTTCAATGACTGTTCTCTCTTTGTGAAACAGAAATACTGTCTGAGACTTTCATTGATAGTGTAACCAGTTTTAAAAGAAACTATTTTATTTGATTTTCAAAAGTATGTAATTATTATTAATGACTCAAACCTGAACAAAATTGTTGCAGAGGAAATTTAATAGTTTCTTTTGGATTATGCATGAGTTGGAAAAATTGTCAATTAAATTGAGATGATGTGAAAGGCAGAAAAACAGAGCTTAATTTTCATATTATGACTAGATGTTCAAAGACTAAAAATTTGCAGAGTTCAATTGAGCTGTGAGGAGAAATAAAGTATGATGGTGAGAAAACAATAACGTAAGTCTTCAGTTTCCTCATTATAGAGCCATTTTTACATTAAATCCCTTCTATTAGAGCACTGCAGCCTAATTCAAGTTCAACAACAACAGCTCATTATAAGATAAAAACTCCCAGTGTTTTCTTCAGGGACTAGAAATGAAGATCTTGGCGTACAAGTTTGGAATGTGATAAATATTGAATATTGAATAGTTGGAAGGTTTGGTCTAGGTAGTAAAGGGAAATACTTGCTGATACACATTTTAACGATTAATTATCCTCACCAGTGGAAAAGAATTTCTAAATTGCAGTGGATGTGATTGTTTTCTGGAACAAATGAACAACCATAATTTATATTGTGTGCAACCATTTGGCAATAGCTGGGAGAGTTAATTGAGTCTGGTGGTGGAATAAAGGGAACATGACAGAGTGGATAAAACTGGACACCCTCCAAGATGTTCGTTAATCACGTGACTAATTTGAAAATGAATGCACCATGCAAATTAGAAGTAAAAGAAGCTCCCTGCTTTGGAGAGATACCAGCATGTGAGATTATGTGCATTCTCAACACTCCATCAGGCGGGGGCATGGGATGTGTCAATGTCATGCTTTAATTGGAATACGATGGTAGGTGGAACATGTTTTAGAATTAAACATAAATTTTCATAAGAGTTAGTATGGTTAAAAATGGCATCCAATGATGCAGAAAAGCATTTCTGAAATTGTCTTTAATAAGACCACGGAAATATTCAGGCTTTTCCAAAAAGAAGAGGGGATGGGTTGTGAAAATATTTCAGCTGCCTAATTTCTCTGAGCTACACCAATGACCAACTTTCTGTTGCCTGACACTTCTCTTTTTCTGCTCCATTTGTACTGAAAGTGGAAGTATTTCAACTCTTTAAGGAAGTCTGCTTCTTTCCGGCCCTGCAAAGAGGTCATGAGAATGCACAAGGAAAGCTTTGTCTAAGTACAAATTCCAGTCAGGTCATTTTGTCTCAAATGATCCATCCATTGCTCATCTGCAAAATGTAGCTGACACTTTCTTGAATAATTTTCTTTCTTTACAAACAACATTACATTTTTAAAAATTTTTTTAAATGTTTATGACTGGCTTATATATATATATATATATTTAACTATATTTTGTTCTAGTATAGACATGAAGAATTGAAATACCTTAGGTTATTTTTAGATAAGTTTCAGATTTTTTACTGGAATTCCTATTGATTGGTTTGTAATTTATATTTTGCAGTAAAAACCAAATATTTAAGAATTTTACCATTTGAAGAAATAGGAGTTTGTCACATTTCCTGTTGATAATATGATGCTTTGGGTTGCTTTTTCATGTTTTCACTTGAATATCTTATTTGATCTCCAGCATAACTTTAACAAGACAAGCATAAATCTTTATATTTTTAACCAATTAGGAATTGAGGTCCACAAGGACTATAACTAGAAAATAAAATTTTCTGAGTCCTTTATGTACTTGCCATAATACAAATTAAATTGATACTATTTGTTTAAATAGAGTAAATTGTCTTATTTATCAAGGTGCTATTATGACCTTGCTAAAAAGTAGTTTTTTCTAGGACAGAAAGATTTATACAAAGTTATCTGACTTTGTTTCTAACAGCAGATGGAAATATAAGATGTACTCAGAGGTTTGATATTGAATGGTGTAAGGTATATTTCAAAATGAAATAAATTGGTCTGGATAAATGGAATAATCTACTATAGCTCTTTTTAAAAACTTTTTAGTGCTGGTTATTAAAGATAACATTAAACACTTTACAGCTTAACGAATTATTATAAGGGAAAGCATCCTTAAACCATCATTTATACAATAAGGTAGAAACTTGCCATTCATCCCAAAATCTCTCTTTTTGCCCTCTTCACTACAAGTAGCCTTTATTTTAGCTGTTAAGAAATCACTTTCTAATTTTCTTTATAATTTTATCACCCAGGCCACTACAGCTTATCCTTCTTTCTCCACCCTTTCCTTATATGTGTGTGTGTACATATAATCTAAGCATATGTACATGTGTAAATATACATATATGTATACTTGTATATTATAAATAGATGTAAAATAATATATAATATATACATTTATCCTCTATCACTTTTTTATTAATTTTTTTAATAACATGTAATGGTTCTCTAGTGTTATCCATTGTGTACTTTAATACATTTGTCTGAACTCAAAGAGTTTCCTACAGATTTGTAGCCAGATCTAAGGTTTTAATCAGATTCAGATTTGATATTTTGTGGGAAGACAACTTCGTATGTGGTGTTATGTCCTTGATCCAAAACATATAATATCCGGTTTTCTTCCTTTTGTGTTGTTAACAGCCACTGATAATAAATGCTTAGTTTCTTAATTCATTAAGAGTTTTAAAATAATAATATCTTAACTCTATATTTTCTAATTTCCTTATTTTTTGGAATGTTTTTATAAAGTGAAATAATGTGCCTAATGCTATTTGGTCACTAAGTGTTTTGGTTTGTCAAAAAAAAACGGCAAGATAATTAATTGCTTGAGTTTTTCTCATTATTTACCAAATTTTTCAAAATAATGAATTGATTTTCCAGTATTCTCCAAAGATGACCAATTAGATTTTGATAGCATTATGAATTTATGTATTTAAACGTACTTGATGAGTTTTATTTCATTGCAGTCATTGTCCTCAGTGATGTTCCCATTGCCTCATCTTTTGCCAGTGTCAGTGTTTTCAAGTTGACTCCTAAGTCTTTCGAGCTCAATCCCAGTAGTAATGGATAATTTTCTTCTTATCTGATTTGACAATATGTTCTTAGTTCATCTTGCTCGTTCCCCACCACAAAACTGGGCACAACTATTTTTCTAAACATATCTGGCTTGTCTCAATGCAAAATGGTGATGTAAGTCCACAATCTGTGTGCTAGGCATAGTTGTCACAACTGGGTTGTCCTTGTTTCTAGACTTTTTCATTGGACGGAGCTGGGAAATATGATTTTGAAAATTAAAAAATAAAAATTTGCATATGCTGGCCCCATTCTTTTCACATTTTTAAATTGTTGTAGTGTATCTCTTGTTAGGGCATGTATTCATTACATACTCTCCTTCACATAGTCTTAATTCTACCTATAAAGATGGATTTAATGTTCATCAACATGTAGGTCAATGTCTCTCCAGTTACTTAGATCATCTGAAGTTCCTTCTTCAGTATTTTCTTAAGAAAGTTTTATCAAAACAACATTACTAAGATTTTGCATGTTTATAATAGATTTTCTTTATACTTCAAACTTAATTTGCATGACATTAAATCCTTGGTTCACATTTTTCCTTGAGTATCTTAAATACATTACTCTGTTTTCTTCTAACGAAGAGTATGATGATAATCTAATTTTATTTCTATTATGTATTATTTCTTCTTTTTTGCCTGGATGTCCTATGAAATTTTGTTTCTTCTATAAAGCCCAATGGTTTTATGAAGTATTCTCTTTATGATGATGATTCTGGGTTGATTTTCTCAGATATCCAATATACCTTTTTAATATATAATTTCAAATCCTTTTCTTTTTAATTCTAGTAAGTTATCTTGAATTATAGTTCTTAATATCTGTTCTCTTCTCTAGCTTTGCTCTCCTTCTTTGGAAACTACCATTATTATTTTGGAACTTCTTTCCCTCTCATATATTTGTAATTCTTTTGAATCTTTCATTTTTAAGATTTCTTTTTCTCTTTCGACATTTTCTATGTTATATCTTCCACAGCTCTTAAGGCATCATGCATTATATTTATTCACTCTTGTGTTCTTTCTACTTAAGACTTTATTTCTGACATGATTTGTTCTTGCCTAAGAAAGTTCTCCTAAGAAGAGAACTTCTGAGTTCTCCTAATTCTGATTTATGATATATAATATCTTACATTATGTTCTTTTTTTTTTTTTTGAGTTTGAATTTTTTTTTTTTTTAATTGGGAGAAAACTACAAAGCATTTACAGTATAATGTTTACAGTCACAATTTATAGTGAGCTGGTTTCCCAAAATATATTACCACTCAAGTTGACTTATCTTGTTACATTTAAATGTTCTTAATGCATTTTAACTCATTTAAAGAACATTTAGCAACATTTCCAAATTATGTGACAGCTAAAAGAGGCACTTGGGTCCAATATTCTTATGAACTCTACTCCACCTTTCCCTGTGGTTATCATCCTTATGGATAAAAGTTGGATCCAGCAAATCCAGACATTACATCTACATTTGAGACAGAAAAAAAGAAAGGTGACCCACAAAGGAAAAAACAGAAATTCCGTACAATTCTTCCTCCTTTAAATGTTTTTCTGGCCTTATCTAGGAAATTGCCATAAGTGAGTCATATTTAAATCCTACCAGCAAGGAAGTCTAAGGGGGCTGATGAGTATTATTTCATTGCTATTCTGAACATAATTGAGCTTCTCTTATGATAGGCAGAATTCTAAGATGATATGCAATGACTCAGCTCCTTGTATAATACCTTCCCTTTGAATATGGGCGGGACCTCTAACTTGCTTCTAATCAATAAAATATTGGAAAGATAATATGATGTCACTTCAACAAAATGTAACATTATATGAAAAAAGTAAGGAAATTTTCCAGATGTGATTAAAGTCCCTAATCACAAGCAAATTGTGGTGGGAAGATGGGTGCTGATAAAAACCCGAGGGCTGTGGCAGAAAGAAGTGACTCTTGAATGTGTGACCACAGTGCTGACTTTATGTTGACCAAAAGAGAGATTATCCTGAACACGAATGGGACTAATCTTATCAATAAAACCTTTAAAAAAAGAACCTCGAAATGAGAGATTAAGAAAGACAGAGATTTCTGTTTTGCCTTTGAAGAGGTGAGCTGCCGTATTGTGAGGGGACAACATGGCTAGGTTCTAAGGTGACCTTCTGAAGCTGAGAGTGCCCCCCCCAGCCAACAGCCAGCAACAAAATAGGGATCTCATTTCTACAATTGCAAGGAAATTAGATGTAAAGCTGTAATACCAGATGTGGATGGGCGAGGCTCATAATATATGGTAGTTGGTGGATGTCTGAGGCGTATGTGTAAATGTGTCTGTGTATTCAATTCCTGCTCAGTACAGTTCATCTAGGTACAGTTTTCTGACTTCATGCAGTGTTTCTCAAGGACAAAATTATGCCAAAAGAACATGAGATTTACTTATATTCAAATTGTCCCCTAATATATCAATCACTTTGAAACAGATTTGCATTTCTAAAACTAGTATTAGAGCAGAAATTACTATATAAGGAAGCTGAGTCTCAGAGTACTGCAGTGATTTGTTTCAAGGGCCCATAGCTAAAAAATTTTAGCGTTGCACACAAAAATAATTCCAGATTCTGGCACAGTTGTGTTTCCTCTTCTTGATCCTTCTCTTTGGTAGCTCGGTTCACATTCTGCCATCCAGACAATGCTCAATGTTGTGGAGATATTCAAACATGAGCAAAGCATTGTCACTGAGCCTTGTAGATCTAACAATCTAACAGGGAGATAATAACTAACATAAATAATTGCAATAAAAAGCATAGCCGAGTGCAGTGGCTCATGCCTGTAGTTCCAGCGATTCCAGAGGCTGAAGTTGAAGAATTCCTTCAGCTCAGCAGTTGAAGAACAGCCTGTGCAACTTAGTGAGACTGAATCACTAAAAGAAAGAAAGAAAGAAAGAAAATGTACAAATAAAAATAAAAGCATAAAATGAAAAAAGGTTTTTAAAAATATAATCAGTGAGTGAGAGGGAAATTATTGCTTCAGTCTAGTGAATGGTCTCCTTCTAACAAGGAGGGACTTCTTGGCCTGAGTCCTGGAGGATGTGTGAAGCATGAAGGTGGTTCAAGGTCATTCATTCATTCTAGAGAAAAGATCAGTATAGGGGCAAAGTACAGTGTTAGCACAATGGACTAATTGTACTTCCCAGAAAGCTCAGGGCACACTGGGGGCCTTTGAGGTCTCCCAGTGGATTAAATCTGCTATGGGGAAGTCCTGCCATGTGTCTCATGGTAACTAAAAAAAAAAAAAAAAATGAAAATTATTTTTAAAAATGTTTTCACCACCCCTTGAGATAACTAGAAATACCCTAACATATTACAAGCCAAGGATTATGGATCACGTTTCCATCAGACATCTCTAACTACTGTTCTAAATGAGCTAAACTCATTCTAAGCAGAGCAAGGAAGCTGAGCAGCTGAGAGTGTGTCTATCTGCCATAGGCATGTTGACCCAGGCCCAGGGTACAGGAACTGAAAACTCTCCAATAATTGAATATTTTTTTATTATAAACCTTATTCATTAGAATTTCCCCACCCTCAAAGGCAAATTCATAAACAGTGGCATGAAATGAAAACCTCTTTCATATAGATAATAGTGTTTGAAGCAGAAAAGTTCTCAAGACTAACCAAAATAGTCACTTCTACTGATAATTAGAGGAAATGGGTATGGCCCTGGGCAGCTGAAAGAACCACCCTGGGGGAAAAGCATCAGTACTGAGCATACCCAGATCTTTCTCCTGATCTGGTGAATGGAGCACAAAAAAAGGCAGAGAAAGAAAGAATCTGCTGCCTCAGAAGGAGGTCATATTGAATATCTTTGGGGAGACAGGAATTAAGATGTTTTCTCCTTTCAAAGCTGGAAATGAGACACACTATTCTAGATCATGACCATTCTTCAAAATCTGGGTAGGTCCAGAAGAGCAGCATCAATGTGTGTGTGTGTGTGTGTGTGTGTGTATGTGTGTGTGTGTGTGTGTGTGTGTGACTGAGGAAGAAACAGTAGGAATGATAGAGTGGAGAGGAACAGAGCTCTGGCATCAGAAGGACAAAGGTTTTAATCTCAAGTCATCAATTTGCTGGCAGGTTGAGCAGAATAGGCCATTGAAGAATTGTAGCTCCCTTTCTTTCTAATTATTACAGACACTAGCACCAGGGTCAATTTAATGGAAATCAAACAGATGTCATTAGCACTGAAGAAATTCATTTTTATTCAGCGAATTTTTGCTAGAAAACAAAAAACTACATGACACCCATCCTTAATATACATTATTTTTTTCCCAAAAGGTTAATACACATCAACTCTGATTATCGTTCTTAAGAAAGATAAAGGTCTTTGTGTTTTCACTCAAAAAAATAAGTTACGCATATACCAACAAGAGAAGAAAAATAGCATTGGCAAATCTCTCATTTAAAATTGCGTTAAAGAGAATTCTACTTGTTTGATCTTTTAAATATGTATCTTTGCGTCCTAAATAAAGCAAAAGAAAATTCTGATTGGATGCTGTATTAGTTTTTTATTGCTGTCATAACACATGACCATAAACATAGTGACTTAAAACAACACAGATTTATTTTCATGCTGTTCTGAAGGTCAGCATTCTGACAAGGTTTCACTTGGCTAAAATCAAGGTATCAGCAGGCCTGTGTTCTTTTCTGTAAGCTCTAGGAGAAAATCTGTTTCCCTGAGATTTCCAGCTCCTAGAGGCTGCCTGCACTGTGTCTTCCTCCCCCTACTACCACCTTCAAAGCCAGCAATATGGCATCTTTCTAGCCTTCCTTCCTTAGTCATATCTTTCTTTGATTCTCCCCTTTGCCTCACTCTTCCTCTTTAAAGGATATTGGGTTACACTGGCCACAACCTAGATAATCCCAAATCCGTCTCTGTTCTGAGGTAAGCTGATTAGCAACATGAAATTCACATGCAACGTCAATTCCTCCTAGCAATGTAATGTAACATATTCATAGGTTTGGAAAACTTTTGCTTCTTTCAGGGGGCAGGCAGCATTATTCTGCTTACTCCAGATGTTATGATGGATCATAATTTCTACCCCAAGTAAAGAATTAAATGGTGTAGAATACTCCCTCCTCCACTGGCTCAGTGATGCACCTGTCCCTGCAAGAGCTCACCTGGGGGCTGCAGGCAGAAAGTTCCTTCTGTCATCCACCCCTTAAAGAGGTCCATCTTCAGGCAGAGGGTGCTAATTGTGTCACTAACGTGAAATTTTTTTTAAGTATCTTTGATATAGAGGGGTACCCTTTGAATTGTTTCTGCTTCCTGAAGTTCTAAAATTTCAACCAGCAGAGAGAGGAGGCATTCTTTATTTTCTTCATTGTGCCAGACCAAAAATAGAATAATTTAAAAATATTTAATCCTATGTTAACTAATGAAAGGCCCTTTGATAAGTTTTTTTTAAAGGCATACAATTAAAGCATGTAACAAAGAGAAAACGAGGAAATTAAAGTTTCCTTTATTAAAAGAAGTGAAACTAAAACTTTAAGTCTCCAGATAAAATTCTAAATGCCCTTATAAGAGAAGTACTGTTTCTCATTCAACTTCTAGTCTCAAATACCTTTATAATTATCTTTTCTATCTCTGTTTCTATAATTCTTCCATATTAAGATAGGAAAAAAATCTTAACAGATATTTAGCCTGACATTTGAACCCATCTTATGTTTGGACATTTTTACCACATCTTCTCTGGCTACAATCCATGTTTGTCTGCACTCATTTTCTTTCAAGAAAATATATCCTATCTTTTGGCAGCCCATTGCTTGTATGTTTTTCCCCCCTTATATTAAGCTGACCCATTTTTCCTTGAAATTTCACCAAACACTTTAATTATTTGTTTGGGTTTTTTTTTTTTCTCCCTTAGTGACACACAAAAAATATCTAATTTCTGTCTACATGGAGGCCCTCAAAAATTTTTAAGAAAACATACACTGAATGGCTTTTCTCTCTCCAGGCTGAACATCCTCCATTTCTTACTCCTATCTTCTGTAGCAAAGCCTCAAATCCAGATACAGCCCTTGTGTCTCCTGTGTATATCACAGTCTATCAACATATCACTCAGAGTGATTGGTATCACATTGCAATGAATACAATACTCCACCTACAGCCTGATTAGTAGAAAATGCTGTTCTAACTAAAGGCAGATAGTCCTACTTTCCCTAGGCAACCCTTTGTAGCCCGAGAGAGTTTGTGTGGCTTTTGTAAATATTTCACTTCTTTGACTCATATTGGGATTCTTATCAGTAGAGGACTCCTAAAGTATTTATCCTAACTTCTCTTTTCAATTCAAATCTCTTCATCCTGTCCATAGGCATTAAGGAGGAAAAAACAAAACTCTCTCAGAAAATTGCATCAATCTCATTGAATATTGTGCCATTACAAACAGCTCTTTGTTTAGCCCCGTCATGGATATTTTTGTATACCAATTATAGCATTTAAACTATTCATTATCTTTCTTGATTTTCAACCATCTTCCCATATGAATATGTGTTATTCTGTACCTGCATTAAATTTATTAATAAAAATGGAAAACACACTGTGGCAAATGGCAGTGTTCATAGCAAACTACTAGAAAACTTTCTACATCCTGACAACAACCTGCCATTTATCATCGTGAACAGAGTAATTCAGACATTTTCTAATCCCTCCAATCATCTTTGCTCCCAGGTTATACTTCTCCATTTTATCAACTGAGATTGCAAATCAGACACCTATCTGAAGCTCATTTCCCTGCAGTGATGGTTCAAAATGCCACTCATACATTTTCTTAGGATCCCAAAATGCCATTAATCTGAAAAAAAGAGATTTTCACTCAATTGGAGTCGTTCCATACTCCCTTAAAATATAATCACATACCTTGGGATTTCATTCTCTCTTTACAAATGTTAGTTTTATCTTTTGATTCTCAATACAATTCTCCTATTAAACGAGGAAATAAGAAGTTAAAGAAATCTGCTTTCCTTGCCATTCTTTGGATTACACATGCCTCTTTTTATCACCTTCTTTCTAGATATATTGTCTTTTCTATCTTTTGAAAATCTTAACTTCTCTAGAGTTTGATACAAGTGAAATTGAAACATTCAACTATCCTGATAAAATCCTCAGTGTTCTTATGGGTCAGGTACTGTTTCCCATTCAATTTCTACTCTCAGATCACTTTATAATTATCTGGGCCATCTCTGTTTTTGGAACTTCCCCTTAACTTTCCATGTTGGACTGTTTGATTCCATCTCTCCGGTAGAAACACCCTCTTCTGCCCCATGACTATCCTAATACCTCTTCTAGCTGCAAGTGTATGGGCCATGCACATTTGTATATAAATATGTCACTTGTCCTCTCCTTTCCTCATAGTCAGGTGCTTTGCTTTTCACACCTATGCATGGTTTCTTTCACCTTGGAGTTTAAGGAAATATGACCCTCTAAGGTTGTACTATATACAACCTATATAGTTAGAAGTGTCAGCATTTTTTAAAAAAGGTGAACCTGAATTTGGAATATCAGATTAATATGAACTAATCAAAATAGTAAAAGAATATTTTTTATTATTGCTTAGTGCTTACAGAAAATCATACCATAAGAAGAGGTTAGACCAAAAGACATATAAAGAGATGTAAGTTAAAAATGAAGAAACTCCTGAAATTAGTAATAAAATCGAAATTGCCTTCTAAGGAAGTTGTAAATTCACTTTTCCTTGAGACTTGGGAAGGGGGTAGGGAGAGAAATTAAGATAGACATTTATTTTCTTCTTTAGTTATTATGTAAAGCCTTTGCCTCTATAGTTCTCATTGTGGAAAGTTAGAGTTAATACACGGTAGAACTGGACCTCAAATCAGATCTGCTCAATGACAAATGCCCTACAGTAACCCAGGTTACAATAATCGAACACTTTCTGTCTGTATTACCTTATAAAAGTTCTATAACCTTGCCTGTTTTATTACGGGATATATGTGATTGTTTCCCCAAAAAAAGAAAGAAGAGGAGTTAATTGCAGATACCATAATAGACTGGCAGAGCAGCTTTCTGAGCTTTAGCACACTCACTTGGCAAAATTGGGAGCCCAATATGGCTTCACTTGACCTTTATGCCTAGCAGTTAGTACCTGGTAACTTAATTTCTATACTCTTTGTTTAATTCTTTGGACACAGAATATTATTGACTCAATGTAGTGTATGGCTTTACTCCTCTAGTTCAGTGATTTGTACCCCTGACTGCAAAGTAGAATCGCCAAGGGAGCTTTTAAAAAAATCCAACACCTGCTTCCAGAAAATCAATTCAACTCAGCATCTAAGATTAGATGCCTAGAGTTAGTCCAGTCTACTGTGGCCTAGCGTGTGGAGCAAACAGAGCATTATACACTTGAGCAGGGAGCAAGGAAGAGGGTTCTGTTTCAAAACAGAAGAGCCAAAACTAAAAGGAGAGTAAGGGCAAGAAGAATTTATAGGCATCTTTCTTTAGGAGCAAAGTGTTCTTACAGAAATGTGATAAATTGATTTTGAATTATAAAGAAGAGACATATTAATTATTCAGAAAAGACAGGTAAGTGAAACTTTCACAAATGAGATAATATTTGGGCTGGTCCTTAAAGCTAATGAGCAGCATTTTGCATGATAGAAAGGTGGAAGAAGGCATTCCTAGCAAAACAGTGGCAAGAAAGCATGATTCCTTTCGTTTATTGAGAGAACATAAAACAATCCAGTGTCCTCGGAACAGAGGACAAATAGACGTGAGTGGTTGGAAGTTAAATTTGGGAAATGCATTGTGGTAAAACTGTCAGATTCTTATTGCAACCTACATTGTACAGTAGCTTGGAGGATTTCAGGACAATCAAAAGTTTTATTCGTTTTTCACTGTTAATCTCTCTCTCTCTTCTCTCTCTCTCTCTTTTCTCTCTCTCTCTCTCTCTCTCTCTCTCTCTCTCTCTCTCTCTGTCTCTCTGTCTCTCCGTCTCTCTGTCTCTCTGTCTCTGTCTGTCTCTCTCTCTCTCTCTCTCTCTCTCTCTCCCCCCTACCCCCAATGTAATAGACAGGGTATGAAAAAAAGAATTCTATATAAATGAGTGTTAAGCATGTTTAAATCTCAGCTGTTGATACCTTTGCCTCATCTTTATTATGTAAATTCTGTCTCTCAGATTCACTGGCTATTTTCCAAGAGTTGATGGGAACACCTTGAAGTAATAAAACTGTGCTTCAGTATTTATCATCTTTTATTCTTTTAGGTTCTCTTCCTTTAGTTTATAAATATGTGAGGGCAGTGGTGATGTCGGTTTTGTTCATATTATGCCCTAGAACAAAATTCGTGGAAGGTGCTCAAAATATTTTTTGAGTAAGTGAAATCTATGACAGTACACAGTGGGTACAACATTAACATTATAAGTTCGGTCTGTCTGGCATAAAAACGTGGAACAAAGCAAACTTTTAATCAAGGAAGAATTCCAAGTCAGTTTTTTGTTTTTCCTTTTTACTTCACACCATTACTTTCTTCCCTCAAATTAGGCCATAACATTAAACATAGGAGGGAAAGGGGACAAGAGAACAAGGAAAACAAAAAGATACACATCTCTTAGTACCTTTTGGTGGCACCTAACCATGTAGAAAGCACACATGCCAATCACACAGCCTCCAGACTCAGCAGACGTCTTTTACATTTGGTGACTCAGAAGGGAAAGAAAAACTAAAGTGTGAATAATGTACTATAAAAATCAATCAATCATAAGCTGTGTGTCCTTGTCTTCTGCTCTGGTGCATAGCTCTGAAACATCGGGTTGTTCCTACTGAGTGGCGGAAACATAAATGGAGACCAGATGTTTGAAGGTGACACATAGACTATAAGTGAGATTTGCTGCTATGGGGAAGAGAAAACCAAATGTTGCACGGTGCAGAAGCCTAAAGCAGGAGGAGGGAATAGGAGAAGGGTCTGCGAGAAATCTATTTCACAGAAATGACCAGGTTGCTGGGTGGCCAAACTCAAGCCCTTTTTAAAGAATTGTGGTCAATCACTTCTCTAGGATAATTTCAAGTTGCCCAAAACTGGAGAGAACTTAGGCACACATTGTGTACATAACCTCCAGTGAACACAGAGAAGTGAATTCTGAGGGTACACACCTGAACCACGTCTAAATTAACTCTGTTTGCACCAATCCTGCAGTCAAATTGCCATTGCAACCACTGTGCATAGGAGTGGCATTTGCCATACTCCATCTTCTTCCCAGAAATTCAAATACACATGACAAAGGCATCCTCATATGACTCACATTTGAATCAAGGATTTTTATTGGATACATCTGATTGGGAAAGCCTAGGTCACACGCCTGTAACCTCTATGCAAAGGAGGCTGAGAAAGTGAGTTGCTGCTTCTATCTCAATCATGGAGTGCAGGGATCAAAAGATGCTGGGTGGCTACAAACCTAACAGTTGCCCACTGCAATGATTTTTCCTGTCTTTTATTAAACATGGTTTCAGGGAAGATTTGGCTCTCCATTCAGCTCTCTATACCTGAGTATTAATTTAAGCTTGGGCTATATTTGGGAGTTATATATTCACTAAATTCTTTTAAGAAACAGCACAAATCTTCAAAGTAAACCTCACTCGTTTGATTAGTTTCTAGAAAACAGCAGGTGTAACACAATAAGAGCAGCTTTTGATGTCTAACAGTTCTATTTTAGTCTCCCAACTACCTCCTACTAATTTTGTGATTGTAAAGTTTAATACCTCTCTTTTTTCATATTTAAAATGAACATATTGATATATACTTCACAATGCATTGTGCAAATTATCACATTTGAAAAACTTGAGCAGAGTGCTAGATACAACATGAGAAAAAAGGAAACTGAATTTATTGACCACTTACTATCTGCCCATCAGAAAATTAGAAAATGCATATGCAAAGATGATTAAGGCATGCTTCATGCTTCCAAATAGCTAAGACTAAGACAAATAATTAGAACAAAATGGTTAAGGTGCTTTAAGATGTGCAAAATGTGCAAGGTGCTGTAGAAATGCAAGAACAGGTGTAACAGTTTCGGACTGGACAAGTGCAGAAAGGCTTGGTAGGGAAGTGTGATGGTTACTTTTATGTATCGACTTGACTGGGCCATGAGGATCCCTGAACCTTTGGTCAAACATTTTCTTGGTGGAGTCTGTGAGGATGTTTCTGTATGAGATTAACATATGAATATGTAGCCTGAGTAAAGCAGGTTGATTTCCCTAAAGCGGATGTCCTCCATCCAATCAATTGAAAATCTAAATAGAGAAAAAAGCTGAAAAAGAGGAAACTCCTTTTGCCAGACAGCTTGAGCCAGGTCATCGTTCCTCTCTTGCCTTTGGACTGTATCTTACACCATTAGTTCTCCCGGTTCTCAGGCATTCAGATTCAAACTAGAACTATACCATTGGCTCTCCTGGGTCTCCAGCCTCCATAACTGCATGAGCCAATTTCTTATAATAAATCTTTGTCTCTCTTTATATAGAAATATAGAAGGCCTGATATATGTATATACATATTATATCTATCTACCTATCTATCTGTCTATATCTCCTACTATTTCTGTTCCTCTAGAGAACCTTGACTAATACAGGAAGTAAACTATGAAATAATTACTTGAAGGGTAGTAGGAGTTTGCAACATAAATAGGCATGTCATTGACTTGTATTTTAAATTTTTATGTCATCTTCTCTAATCAAAAAGGCCACAAATGACTGCAAAATAATATCCTATATTTATATTTTGAGTCTATGGAGATAACAATCAATCCCCTCTCTCTAGATCTGCCTTAGCTAATCCAGTAGCCATGAGCCACATGGCTGTTATGTACTTGACATGTGACTCAGCCCAAAGTGATATGTTCTTTAAGCAATTTGAAATACACAGTGGCTTTTAAAAACTTTGTAAAAGAAAAATAATGTGGCCAGTGTGGTGGCTCACTCCTGGGTAAACCCAGCACTCTGGGAGGCTGAGGCAGGAGGATCATTTGAGCTTAGGAGTTCGAGACCAGCCTGAGCAAGAGCGAGACCTTGTCTCTACTAAAAATAGAAAGAAATTAGCTGAACAACTATAAATATATATATATATATATATATATAGAGAGAGAGAGAGAGAGAGAGAGAGAGAAAATTAGCCAGGCATGGTGGCGCATGCCTGTAGTCCCAGCTACTTGGGAGGCTGAGGCAGAAGGATTGCTTGAGCCCAGGAGTTTGAGGTTGCTGTGATCTAGGCTGATGCCATGGCACTCACTCTAGCCTGGGCAACAAAGCGAGACTCTGTCTCAAAAAA
>CAUYRT010064960.1:0-35378 GCA_963574885.1 Lepilemur ruficaudatus | reverse complement strand
TGGGGAGATTTTCATCTTAACTAGATAAAAGTTTGATCAATGAATATAGGATGTCTTTTCATTATTTAGATCTTCTTTAATTTCTTTCCATAATGTTTTATCGTTAAGTTTTTTACTTATTTTATTAAATTTATTCCTGAACATTCTTTTTTCCCTATGCTATTGTACATACAATTATTTTCTTGATTTATTTTTGGATTATTCCTTGTTATTATATAGAAATGCAATTGATTTTTGTATATTGGTCTTATCTCCTGACATTGTTGAACTTATTTATTAGTTCTAATAGTTATTTAGTGGACTCTTTGAATATCCTACGTGTAAGATCATGTCATCTGCAAATACTGATTGTTTTACTTCTTCGTTTCCCATTTATGTCTTTTATTTCTTTTCTTTGCCTAAGTGCTCTGGCTAGGACCTCCAGTACAATGTTGAATAAAAATAATGAGGGCGAACGCCTTTGTCTCGTTCCCAGTCTTAAGGGGAGAGCTTTCAGTTTTTCTCCGTTAAGAGTGATGCTAGCTGTGCGTTTTTCAGAGATACCATTTATCAGGTTGAGAAAGTTCCCTTCTATCCCTAGTTTGTTGTCCAAGTACCATTTAACTACCCTTGGTGAAATAAAGAAGTAAATAGAGTTAGTTTTCTTTTTCCCTTTCCCCTTCTCCTATTTTTCATTCAACTTCCATTTACTCAAAAAGTGTTTATTGAGCCTATATTCAATAAGGGAATAATTTTAAGAAATTACTCAAGAAATTAATTGTCTAGTAGAATATTCTCTTCTCCCACCCTCTGCAGGCACTGAATTTCTCTCTCCTCTTCCCTTCTCTCTTGGTATATGGTGAGTCACACACAATTTATACTTAGTGTAGAGCTGAATCGTGGTATCACTGGCTGAGGTGGATTGCATTTCAAACTTTCTCTAATTGATGTATGAAAGACATTTTCCGGTCAAGGAACTTCAGGCATTAGTAATGATTACTTAGGCTGCCACCTACTCTGGTTAAAGAGAATAAGCTGATATTTGATATGAACTCACTTTTAGCAAGGTGGCAATAAGGAAGCTCTTTCGGCATTGTGGAGAGCAGGAGTACAGCCACTTCAATCTGACTTTCAGTTGCCTATCTGTTGATGTCAGCTAGTTTTTGAAACCAACCTTCTGAACTTTGAGTTTGGGTGATGTTCAGCTTGGTAATTAAATAACCAGTGGCATGAACAAGGTTGACAAACCAGCTCCAACATATCAGAGAGGTGCTTTATTTATTTATGCTCACCCATCTTTCAGAAAGGAGATAATGCCACCTAAGTGATGACATTGTGACACTGGGAAAGTGAGGGCGGGAAGGACAAGCTGCATTGGATCTCTGTGGATGTCTGAACCCCCTGCCTGGGTCCCTGGAAGACTTTACCCTCTCCTGGAAATAGGTGCTATACCCTTGCTAGCCAGGGAACGTGGGAGGTGATGCGGTTCCTTCTTCCGTTGGCCCAGATGTGAGAAGCCGGTTTGAATCTCACTGGCAGAGTGGCAATGGCTGCACTTCCAAGTCCCAGACATGGTGCCCACTTCAGAACCATGAGGAGCAAAGCTGGGAGGTAGAGGATCTGCACAGCCATCCTCCAGCATTGTGCTGCCTTTCCTTCCCCGGGCGTCTAGCTGTCTCTTAGGGCACAGATAGGGACAACAGACTTCAAAGTCACTGCTGGTTAGAGTTAATGGGTGTGAGGGGATTTTGGGGGTGGGGGAAGCTGTGAGATCACACTCTCTAGATGTGTATTTGGGAGGCACTAAATCATTTTGGTTACACGAATGAGCTGTGGAGTAAGACTGCTCAGTTCAGACCCTGGCTCTGCCATCTAAGCCTACTGCCTGGCGTAGACCAAGTGCTTGCAAAACAACACCTGTTCTTAGAAGGCCGTTTAGCTTCTTCAAACAAGTGGAGCTCAATGTCTCACCACTTTTCAATCCTAACTCAAAAAGGGAAAAGAATCTTAAAAATGTTAAGGATAGATGCTTAACCTACACGTATCAATAGGATATAACAAATGTAATATGCGGTATTTATTGCAGTGCTAAAGTGTCTAGCAAGTCATATTTCATGTATATTCTTTTTCAGGTAACCAAAGTTTAGCATAACCAGAACATTATGCATGGGGATCTGTTTTCTGTATTACACATGTAACTACCATCTCATGTTTTGTTGTTTATCAGCCATACCACATTATTTCTACTAAAAAGATTAATTCATGATACCAATTGGTTTGCAACTAGAAATCTGAATTCCAGATGGCATAATGGACTCTTACTCTTAGACATGTTTTTTATGACTTCTTTGATGTCAAAGGACTTTGAAATTAATCTGCATAACATTAGTTCCACTGGTTTGTTAATGAATTTTTTCTAATGCATTTCACACCATTGTGGGATAATTTATGTGTCTTTTGCGTTTTTAATGAGACCCTTGTCTTGCTTCATAGGGCAGTCTGCAGATGCAAATTTGCCGCCTGGCCACTTCCAATATGGTTTACATCTCATTTAAAGTTTCAGCATTTGTTAAGTATTATTCCACTGCAATGGTTGTAAAATCAAGTATTAACTTCCTTTCTTATAAAAATAAATAAAAGTGACTTTGTGACTTACCAGGAAAAAACTGGAGGCCATGTAATAGAATCACAGCTTTGTCATTAAGTTGAAATTGCTGCCATTATTCCTTTTTGCTTTTTTTCTTATCTAAGATGCTTCTTGCACATGCTGCAAGGACAAATTAAGAATGGGAAGCAATGGAACATCCTGCTTTGGAATTTTCCAGCCCCTGATCAATTGCTTTGTTTCAGTCTTTTGAACTATAAGGGATCCCTTTTATCCAGCAAAGTTGGCAGAAGAACATCTATTTTTCATGAGAACATAAGAGGAGACTATGCCATCTACCCCCTAAATGCATCTGTTTAGTCACTTACTGAAGTTTCATTGTGATGAAATTAGCTCAAATATCTGATTTATTGACTTTTTCATAAGCCAATGGGAGAGCCTTTGCATTCTCTTCTTTTAGAAAGAGTGTATTCTCACCCTTTATTTCATACTTCTTTTGCCTTCTCCCTTTAATAAGAATATGAAACAGAAAGAGCATTTCAACTTTGTAGACAGTATCACCAGAGCTATTTTTAACTTCAGTTTCTACAAATAATTTGCCTCTCTTGTATAAGAGGGTAAAAATTAAATCTTTACAAAATAAGTTTGTGTTTTAGGGAGTTGACTTTTATGTATATTTGCTGAAGATTCTAAAGGAGTCATAAAACCAAATTCTCACCGGGCATGGTGGCGCATGCCTGTAGTCCCAGCTACTTGGGAGGCTGAGGCAGGAGGATCACTTGAGCCCAGGAGTTTGCAGTTGCTGTGAGCTAGGCTGATGCCACGGCACTCACTCTAGCCCGGGCAGCAGAGTTGAGACTCTGTCTCGGAAAAAAAAAAAAAAAAAAAAAAAAGATTTCACACTGGTAAAATTTAAGAGCTGACGTAATCTGGATCATAAAAGATATGGCTGGATTTATCTAGACAACGGCAATAATCCTCCATATCAGTGTTATTTACAAAAAAGAATACACTGTATTAGATTAGGGAAGCTGGGGCTGTCACAAAGCAATGCAGAGAGTGTCACAAAGACAATTTGTATCATTAACTCAATATACTGTAATGTTGGGGAAAAGCCCATTTTTCCCCCTAGAAGTAGAGAGAACAGTAAGAGTTGAGATATTTTAAATAATTTAATTATATTTAATATTTTAATACTTTAAAAAATAATTCAATAATATATTAATAAAAAATCAATAAATAAAAATTATTAAATAAATAAATAATAAATAAAAATTAACAATAATAAATTTAATGATTTAATTTAAAAATTTAAAATTTTTTACTATAGTTTATTAACAATCTTATCTGGAATATTAGACTAAATATCTTTCTGCTTTTCCATAATATGGCCTCTTCCCTTTACAGTTTCCTGATCATCATAAAAACATTCACTACACTGAATATTTCTCATTGCAGAAATGATATGTTTTATTAGAAAACAGTAGCAAAAAGGCACTCATTTACATAAAATAAAGTAACCTTTAACTAACCCACTATTTTTATTTGCTCTCTACCTTGGTGAAAATATGTGTTCTCGGGAAGGTTAAAGTATGTGAGAGAACAGATTAATGATAAGTATTTCTATTCTCCATCTTTTTGTTAGATGATATTATATCTTGAATAAAAAGAATGATGTTTAGCATCTTAAATATGTGGTTATTGTTAAGTACTAAAATTCAAAATAGAGCTTCAACATTCATTGTCTGGCAGTTAAATGGCTGTTTATCAGTTACTACATCCATCACACAATAATCAAGGCACAGTGATTATATTGTAGCATGCAGTTACACTTCTCTTTCAGGCTTCCAGGCCAAACAACTGAGCAAAATAGTCACCAGCACTGCATACAGGGACACAGTGAAGGACACAGGATGACCCTCAGAAGAGAGCTGCCAAAGAGGACTAGGACAAGCACAAACTGTAAGACAGCTTCTTGGAGTCCACAGTCCCTGAGAGTGGAATCTGGCCTAGCAAGAGATAGCACGGAAAAGCTGAAAGATCTTAATCTGAATTCTAGCTCTGTGGCCTTTACTCACTTGGGCAGGTTACGTGACCTCTGAACTTCAGACCCTTTCTGTGAAATGGAGCTACAATTCCTGCCTTAGGATCCTTGTGAGGGTTAAGTAAGATAACGAAGGTAAAGGCCTAGGCACAGGGCCAGGAACATACTAGGAGTTCAGTAGAGGAGAGTCATCGTTAACCATTACTATGGGAGTGTTGCTGACCTTGAGGGTTCAATCACTGTGCTTGTGATTTAAACATGCCACTAGTTGTCCAAAGTGCAGGTGAAGCATGCATTTTAGCACCAAGCCTGCCACATGCTGAGTCTTCCACAATTAAAATCTAATTTTACTATCGTGTTCATGTGTATGGCGAGGGAATGGCAAAGGTCCAGAGGTTAATAATGCCCTACGAAAGGAGCCTCAGGCACCAAGTCCAATGCCATGATAAGATGCCTTTTTCTAATAGGTTATGCAATGCTCAGCCATATTTGTATTTTTGTGACAGACAAATATGCTAAAAGGTGAGTAGTTCTCCCTTCTAGAAAGCTGAAGTTGTATTTTTCCTTAGCAACGGGACTATCAGGGTGGCTTGGACCTAACCTTAGAGAATGACTCAGCAGTAGCAACAACAAAGAAAGGGATGCTACTCTTAACATTTCTCTTTCTTTACTTAGGCACCTGACGTAGCACGTAGCATTTCCCTAAATCTTTTCACAAGTTCACTGACTACTAAAGCTTGCAGCAGGACCCTTTCAAAGTAGAGAACAATCACACCTGGATTTCTGGAAAGCAGGGTTCCACGTGAAGCCCAGACAATTACAGAGACATCAGAAAGCCCAACACAACTTAAGATACTTAACTCATAAGGCCCTATCAGAAAGGTCAGACAGCATGCCATGATCTCTTGATAACTTGCAGGCAAAGTCAAGATTCTCAAACAGCACTTTCTCATTTTGAGATGTGCCTTCATCGAGAACGATGAAGAGTTGAATTACTCACAAAAGCTGGCTATGGGTGCCCCTTAGCATCATGTTTTAGCGTGGGCATAGCTGGGAGACTAGCAGGTAACTAGTTTGAGGACATACCTCCAACTTTCTAGAACTGGAAGAAGAGTAAGAAAGTGAAAGGAAATTGGTCTTTCAATAACTGCATCTACTCATTGTATGAGTCAGGGTTCAGTGATATTGATGGTGAGATAACTTACAAATGATGTGTGTTTGGCCAAACAAATGTTGGAAGCCCAGCACGGTTTGGTTCAAGACCCTCAGTTTCAGTTCCCAATGAAGAGTACGCACTCAGGGGTTAGGTAGACTGTGACTAGGTTTATAGCCTTTTCAAGTGACTTTACCTCTTTGATCCTCAGTTTTCTCATCTGTAAAGTAGGGATAATCATGTCTGCCTAGCAGGGTGGATGTAAGGACTTAATGAGTTCATGCATAAAAAGTGCTTAGTTGTTGTTTATTGTCAGCCTCCAGGTGAAATAAAACTCTGTCAGCACCTGAATCTTAGGGAGGAAAAGATTATAAGCATGAATCTGCTCAGATTCCAGGATAATCGTCATGCTCATTTGCTTCCCAGCTAGAATGGAGAATGAATTTACATGACTATTAGTAACTGAGTGCAAAGGGTTTGGTCTCTCTTCCTATATTAAATGTGAGAATACAGGTAAAAGTGCTCAATAAATGTTAGCTGCTATTATACTTACTGCTGTTATTATTTACTAGTCCAGGGAAACACCATGCAGTGCGGAAAAGGGCAGGTAAGAAAGCAAAAGAGATTTTTCCTTTTTGGTCATGGCCTGTTGAAGTCAAGTTTCCTAAACATTTTGTATAATTTTTTTATACTTTCTTCATTCCTCCCTTGACCTCTGAACCCACAGTTTTTCTAAAGACTACTGGTTTGCTTTTTCATGTGTGTTACTGCCAGATTCTCCCAAACATCCCAAAACACATGGCTATCAGAGTTCGCAAAGATTCCTTATGTGCCCTGATTGGGCATCACTGTGCACGCGTTGCAATTAACATTAACTCCTAGGACATTCCAAAAGCCCTGCAGCCTCCAGACCCACAGTGATTGCCTATGGTGGAGTGGGGGAGGAGATGTGTCTTTTGAGAAGTAACATTGTTACTGGCATGGGAATCCTGACATTAGAATAAATAAATAAATGACCCCTTCCCCAGTGACACTAGCTCCAGGAAGTGGGGTGCAATGTCAGATTGGAAACTTGATTTCTTGAGGCATGTTTCCGGACTCCAGCCATTCTATGTTTGGCTTCAGTGAGAAAGAAAAACATTGGCAACAGCTGCTATTTCTTGGATGGATACCAGCAGTTAGAGTTTAAACAATCTCTTGTTTAAACAGTATGAAACTGCACAACAGAGCTAGACTTCCCAAGAGTCAAGGCCAGGTACAGAAGAAATGATCCAAGTGTTCAAAGACATGCCAGGTAAGAATGAGGATGAATAACCAGTTCAAAGACTAAAAAGAAGTGGCCTCAAACTATTGTGTTCCTTGGGGCCTTAGAGTTGCCTCCCAGGTGACTCAAGGATTGCCTGGGGTTTGTAGGGTGTGCATGCATATGCATGCATGTGTGTATGTGTGAGCATGTCTGTTGCAGGCACCCCCACTCCTATGCCCTGCAAATGCATTAGGAGGGAGCCAAGAGCCTTCCTGTCTGCTATGGTTGGACTGGGAGTTGGGGCATAGCCTGTGAGGGCCACAGTGGGTGACATGGAGGGGGGCCAAGCTGAGCCATGATCTCCCACAGTGATTCCAAGAGTCCTTTGGGATTTTTCTAAAAGAAAAAAAAGAAAAGAAAGAAAGGCAGACTACTATTTTAAAGCCAAGGGCCTGTTTTTATGATTGCTTTGAGAAAAAAAACAAATAACTAAAAACAAACCAAATGTTTTCTCAAATAAAATGCTGCCCCATTGGTCACTTGGGAGAAAAGTCAGCCTTACCTTGACATACTGAATAAGACGCTCACAGACATTCACTTTGTATGTCTCTATGCCCAGCTCCTTAGACAAGCGTAAGATTCTGTTTTGGGTCGGGCCAATATAAGCTCCGCCAACATCAACGTAGTTCACATGTTCATTCTGCAAAAAGACAAAAATTAGTCAGAAGACTTCAGTTAAAATTTTTGGGGAAAAGTCTTTATGCCTTATAAAAAGTAACCCCATTTATTTTTTAAAACTTAACTGTGCCTTACATCTCCCTTATAAAGTGCATCTGAAAATAGCAAACTTTTTCTCCTCTACTCAAGGACTGGGGCACAACCCTGTCTGACCCTCATCAGTAAGCACCACCATTTGTAGAGCTATTGGTGAGGCTGAGTCAGCAATATAATGCATAAAGAATAAAGAACACTACCGAATATTCTGCTGGTCTAGCTCCTTTGCAAAACATTTAAGTTATTACGTATGCTTTTCTCTGGGGTTCTTGGTGGAAGAGCCACCTAGAAATTTATTAGGTCTAATTCCCTGATTTCTACCAGATGAAATCTTAAATCAGCCCACATTGGTAGGCTCTAGATACTATTTTAAAACACTTCCAGGGAAGAATACATCATAGAAAAAGAAGACAAAAAGGTATAAAAAGATTCATATACTACTATTTACAAATATGCAAACCCTCTCATAAACTAAAATTGTTTACTTCCCCCCTCTTAAATGCAGTTCTCCAGTTTTTTCAGCTTTTTTATTAACACACTTCCCGATGATTTAATCAATAAATTGCATATCATCGAGCTACAACTCCTTCATGTTTTTGTATAGTAATAAGTTCTTAGGATCTATTTCTATTTTGTTGTTTATACCAGTTCTCATGCATGCTGCCTTTTCTCCTTGTTTGCCTGTTTTTTTATTGCATACGATTCATTGTACTTGAACAGATGCAGAAATCATTTGAATCCTAGGAGGATGATATCTTTCTCAGAGAGGATTCATGTCTGCTTCTTCCCAGAGCCTGGGACACTAACAGTACTAGATAACTTTATTCCATTTTCAGTGCTTGAGATGATTTGACGCTGTGCTGAAACAGACATGTGGCCTAGTCCTCTTCTAGTTCACTCTTATTCCTAGGATATAGCCCAATCCAAAGCATGAGGAGTTGACCAACACCTCCCTACCATATGCACAAATTTCACTGGGCTCTGGAATTGACCTTCTGTAACCCTAGCTTTGCAAGACTATGCACAGCACTGCTCAGCTTCCCAGCAGCTTCTTGAGTGGTCAGCAACTCCCCCCAACTTCCAGGAAAAAGTAAGTCAATCCCTTCCAGATGTTGGCCCAGAGATTCTTCACTACCTTGTTAGCTCTCTGACTCTCTAATGTTTTGAAGATTTGGGTGTGTGTATGTGTGTGTGTGCGCGCGTGTGCAGTGCAATTTGTCTTGTCTCTTTGTATTTTGGTACAATTTACCTAATCTGTTATTTCCAGGAAATTGACTGTCTAGTATTATTCAGTCTTCCTGGGATTACCCAACCTGATATTACCTTTCCATTGCAAGATATGCTTTGCTAACATTCTGTTTAGGATTTTTATATTTGTGTTCATAAGTGACACTGAGACTGGCCTGTGATTCTCCTTTCTTCTACTGCCCTTGTCTGTTTTTTACTTTAGAGTACGGCTATTCTCACTAGTTAGTGATCATACTTTCTTCTATTCTCTAGAAGAGTTTGTATATAAATAGAATGATCTATTCTTTGAACATTAGATAGAACACACCTGCATAGCTATCTAGGCTTATTGTTTTCTTTGTGGGAAAATCTTAAACTACAGATTCAATTTATCTTGAGGCGAAAGCACTACTCACGTTTTCTATTTCTTCTTAAATCAGTGTTACTTTTGATAAATTACATTTTTCATATAATATGTACATATCATATATGTTTTAAATTGTTGGTTTGAAGTTCATAACATTCACTTTTCAGTTATTCTTTATTGCATCAGTATTTATATCTTTATTTTCATCTCTTTTATTGTTTATTTGGGATGTCTCCTTTTTTTCTTGAAAAGTCTTATCAGGCACTTCTCTATCTTTAACAGTCCTCTTCAAAGAATCAACTTTTATTTCATTGATCCTCTTTACTGTGCGTTTATTTTCTATATCAGTGATTTGTGCTCTTCCTCCCCTTTTTTGGATTTATGACACTCATAATTTTCAAACTCTTTGCATGCTTAGTTTATTCATATTTTAAGCCTTTTTTCTTTTCTAATGGAAGAATTTAGGCTATAATCTTCCTCTAAGTATTGCTTTAGCTATAGTCACGACTTTATAATTAGTATTTCCATTATTGTATAGTTCTAAGTATTTTCAAATTTCTAATAGGATTTCTCTTTAGACCCATGTTTCTGGAAGTTTTGTTGTGTTTGTTTTAATTTCCACAGCTGGAATGTTTTTCAGTTATCTTCTTGTCATAACTGCATGGTGGTCAAAGAATGTGGTTTATATGACAACAATCCTTGAGCCTAACTTTATAAACTAGCACATGGTCAATATTCAAAGATTTTATATTTCTGCTTGAAAAGAACACAGTCTCTAAAAACTATATGCTATATTTTGTATATGTCCACTAGAATAAGCTTGATTGTGCTTTCCCTTTTTTATTTGCTTAATCTGTTATTAACTTTAAAAAGCATGTTAAAAATCCCTTACTCTATTGAACATCTATCTTTGGTTCCTGTAAATTTTTGCTTTATATTTTAAAACTACATTATTCAGTGTGTACAAGTTTAGAATTGTTCAATCTTCTGGGTCTTTTAGCATTATGTAGTGATACTTATTTCATTGAAATTTGTTTAAAGCTTATTTTGTCTGATATTAATATAATTATAACAGCTTATATTAGTATTTGTATATCTCTTTATCTTTCAGCTAGGGTTTTCTTTATTCTGACTTTTTTCTTTTAATTGACAAGTTTAGTCCATTTATATTTATTTATTATTATTTCTTTTTAAAATGTTTTAACTTTACTTCTTATTATATTATGGTTTTCCATTTGTCTCATATTAACAGTTTTCCCCCGATTTCTTTCCTTCTTTTGGATTAAGAGTTTTCTTCTTTTCTTTTTCTTTTAAAGTTTTTCTTCTACTTGTTTGGAAGTTATACAGCCAGACCTTTTAGACAATGTTCCCAGCTATATTAACATACATATTTAATGTAGTCTGAAGTTTATTAATATATTATCTTTCTACTGCAAAATAGAAAAATCTTCATGCTTCAATTGTGATCATCTTTCTTCCAATCTGTAAACTATGAAAGTGTTAAGCACTCTGTTTCAGGTTTGTCAACCAACAAAGTTGACATTACTAACTTTATTTTATTCTGTTGTTGATATTACTTAATTGCATTTAAAGATTTACCAATATCATTGCTCATTGTCCCCTCTTAAATCTCAGATCTTATATTTGTAATCATCTTCCTTCTGATTGAAACATATTCTTTGTAATTTCTTCCAATTCCAGGTCCTAAACTCTCTATTTTTGTCAGTTTGACAAAAAGATAGTTCTAGCAGGTAACAAAGTTTGGTTAGAATTTCCCATTCTCTTTCTTTCTCTCTGAACAGTAAAGATATTATTACCCTATCTTCTGGCATCTATTTTTGCTGTTGAAGAGTCACAGTCACTCATATGTCTAATTGTTGACTTTTCATAGTATGTGTGATTTGCCTTTTTTATGTTATGAAAAATAGTTGCTTTTGAGATATCTTTTCTTTGGTATATTGCAATTTCTCTGTGTCTGGGTGAGAGTTTATTTTTATTTATCATGCTTTGGGCATGTTGGGTGTCTTGCTGGCTCTTCCAATAATGCTGGAAAATCCTTAGCCACTAATTTTTTATACCATCATAACACTCTCTTCCATGTCTCTGCTTCCCCCAACACATTTTCTAATTCTTTATCTTTAAACTGCATTGTAGATGATTTCTTCAGATGTATCAGTTCACTTACTCTTCAGCTGTGTCTAATATACTGTTTAATCTATCCCCCAAGTTTATATGAATACAATTTTAAAATGGTATATTTTCATCTTTAGAAATCATTTTTTAATCTACTTGATTTTTTTAGTTTATTTTTCCCTGCTCCTAGTTTTAAGAATTTATTTTCTTAAAACATATTAAACAGTAATTTTATGTTCTGTGTATAACTCAACTATTACAAAATCTTTCTGGATCATTTTTTCTGCTTATTCTCTTTTGGTGCTTTGTTTGCTTTTATGTTTTATGATTTTTGCCTTTGGGTTGCTCATTTGTAGCAGTCTAGAATGAAGAAGATCAGAAGTTGGAAGTCTTGTGATGCTTGAGATACCTGTCCAACATCCAGGAGATCTGTAAATTTTGAACTTCTATGTGAGATAAACACAGTATATTTTATTCAGCATTTT
The DNA here is from genome assembly GCA_963574885.1 of Lepilemur ruficaudatus. Taxonomy (NCBI): domain Eukaryota; kingdom Metazoa; phylum Chordata; class Mammalia; order Primates; family Lepilemuridae; genus Lepilemur; species Lepilemur ruficaudatus. Next base: position 23,365 of record CAUYRT010064960.1, on the reverse strand, counting down.
ACTTATTTCAATGGGGAGTTATTCAGGGTTTCCATTCTGTCCAAAGATCGGAAATGAAGTGCTTCTTTGAGTTTTTAATCTGTCTCTCATATAATCCTTATGTTCTCTTTTACTAAGCATTGGTGCTGTCCTCCAAACATTTTCTAGTCTCCAATATCCATTTTAAGATATGAAGAACAAAACTGGAGTCAGTACTTCAATAAGTTTCTGGGCTTTTACAAAGACAGCAAGAAGACTCCTGGGAGTATTCAAACATGATGTCTTTGAAACAGTAACACTATCCTTAAAGCAAACAATCCTAAATGATGCAATAAAAAGGGTAAGAGTGAGGCAGTTTACAAAATGATTCTTTACAAAATAGAAACATTTTAAATGAGGTGCCATGAAAATATTAGAAGTGTAATACTGTATTCTGCTACGTTGTACCACAGTCTTTAGGGTCTTGATTAAGATCTCACTACTCAGCCTTTGAAGAGGCTGAAAACATGCAACTACATTAAGAAACAAATACACCAACCCTGTGATGGCTCTGCAGGCATTTCAACTTTATGTATTTGATTCTGAAGAATTATGCATGAATCACATTAGAAAAAATTGGGATGTTCTGAACTAATGAGAGATTTATCTGAACAGCTCTCAGGTGATAATACCAAATTTGACATTTCAGTAAAGACCCAGAGTAGTTTTTATGACATTTCCTCCACAAATTATCATAATTGATTATGCTATTACAAGCAATTCTTAATAGTATTTGATTCAGTTTCTTATTAAATACCATTTTCATCCCTGCTTCCTAAAGGCTCTCTTTTTCTCCTTCTAGTCATTTGAAATATAAATGCTAAGTCCTAATTTCTAAGCATTTCAGAGATTCCTTTCTCACATACCTAAGGGGGGTATAATATCATGCTGAATATACAATAATAGTTCCTGTATGGTGCTGACACATACAAATGATACAGCATGGCACAGCAGCTCAGGCCAATAACACAGATGGGGCCAAGCATGTTGGAATTCTCATTTCCCTTATACAAAGAAACTTGTTCTTAACTAAAAATCTGCAACATGACTGATGCTCCTATTTAATAACCAAAAGGTTTCAGAGATAAGAAAAGTAGGGCTAAGGAACAACTTAATAACTATCTCCAAAATGAAGGAATATTTTTCAGAAAATGACAGAAGAATCATATCTAATAATGACATACAGGCAGAATATGTAACCCTTCCTTTGCACTACAACATATTGCCTTCAATTAGAATTTGAAGATGGAAGGGAGCTTCTTCAAGGGCATTTAGATTATATCTTATTCCCCAGATGAGAAAACTGAGATATAAAGTGCTAATAGAACTTACCCAATGTGTCAGGCCAGTACAGGGGCTAGAAACCTAGGCTCCTCATTCCCGGACCAATAGCCTCCCAGTGGACAATATCTAAGGGAGCACTCAGAAATTCCCCAAATAAATTTAATCTGGATTGACATTAATTTAAGGCAAGCAAGCAAACATAGAGTAGCACTTCTGTAGTGTCCCCTGGAGATCTTGTCAAAACGCAAATTCAGATTCAGCAGGTCTGGGACAGGACCTGAGATTCCGCATCTCTATGGAGTTCCCAGTTGATTCTGAGGCTGTCGAGCATTCTTAAAGCTGAGCAAGGTGGAAATAGGCCTATGATATATCCCCGTATATTTAAAATGGTAGGAAGCAATGACAGAAGGGTAGCATGGCATAGTGTGACTGAAAGAGCTGCTACAATATCCTAGGCCAGATGTTGTCTATTGGTTATTCCAATGTCTGTTCATATTTTCCCTCCCATGCGTGCTTCTGTTATGTAGCCTGGAAATGTTAAATACTTGCTTTCCTAGGCTCTCTAGCAGCTGAAGGTGGCCATGTGACCCAACTCTGGCCAATGAGATTAAAGCAAATGTCACTGGGGTCTTACGCTAAAGGAAAGCTTTTGTTGCAGACAAAGCTGATATTGTCCCTCCATTTCCCTTGCCTTGAGTGAGAACTTGACAGTTAGAATCACAGCATCCATTTTGTTACCACAAGGCAATAAGCCAATATGAAATGAATGGAAGAGCACAGAGATAGCAAGAGCCTGAAGCTTTGACAACAAAACTGAACTCCCGCACTAGCCTGGACTACCTACCACCAGACTTCTATGAAATAATCAAATGTTTGCATTGCTTAAGCCATTCTGTTATTAGTCTCACTGAAACAACTTCTGGTTAGATAGATGCATCCTCTCTTTCCAGTCACTTCAACAGTCTGGTTTTGTCCTTATAGGCAATCCTCAGCCTTTAACACTCCATTTGTGTGCTCTAGCAAAGGATCTCATTAATGACTCTCTAACTGCCAAATGTGAGGGTTTCTTTTCTGCCTTTATCCTATGTCATTTGACTCTGTTGATCATCCCTTCCTCTTTTGTTCAGTGACTTGCAAAGCACTGCTCTGGTCTGGTCCTCCTCCTCTGCCTCTACGGCTTCTCTCTAGTTCCTCCGCCTCTGCCCTGGCTTTTATCTGCATGTGCCCCAAACTTCTATCTTTGCCCCTGTTTCCTTCCCACTCTTCATTATCTCCCTATGTACTTTTCATCAGCTCCCACAGACTCAAATAACTGCAACCATTCTCTTATATCGTAGTAAAAATTTAGTAAATAGTAGTAAATATACTTAAATAATAGTGAGCATACATTTGTCCAGAATGGAAAAAGTATAAAAGTATAAAAAGGGAGTGATGTAGCAAGAACTGGGTTTCCTTCTCATATGCAGCCAGACCCAACCTGAGCAAAGAGTGTCTCTGGCAGCAGCATACCTCTTAGGGAACAAGGGCCAAGGGGAAAAGTTGCACAAAAATATGCTACATTTGGTCCTGTTTACTGTAGCCACCACACTTCTATTAAGCTATGTATCACCAGATAAATAAGGAACATATAGCAAGTGTGTGTGTCTGTGTGTATGTGGACGTGTATGTTGTGGGAATATAGTCACTTCCAGTCCAGCCAAACTGTAACCCCACCTGAGGTACTACACATTTGATTTAGGTCTCTAGTATGGAGATTATCACACCATATTGAAATTATTTCTTCACGTTTGCTGTCGTCACTGCAATGTGAGCAACTGAAGGTCAGAGGCTGTCACTCTTTAGTGACTGTTTGTTGAAGAGAATGGACATTTATTTGATGGAGTACTTTAGAGCTATAGAGGACAAATGCTTGCCTGCATGAAACTCAAGATCTCCTCTAGCCCTGTGACTTCCAATTGCCTCACTTGTTGTTTGAGTGAGAGATTATATGTAAATATTAATATCACTTACTCTAATGGTGTATGTTCTTCCGCCAACTCTGTCTCGTGCTTCCAAAACCAAAACGTTAACATCATGCTCCGAGAGGAGTTTGGCAGCAGACAAACCTGAAGGGAAAACAAAAGAGAGAAACATATTAACATCTAAATGCTAGATATCCATGATTTAACACATCAAATGAACATAAGGCATCATATACAATCCAATGATCTTGCTGTCTTTCTAATAAATTCTGATCACACTGTGACTGATTAAGCCATCAATTATATTATCTGTCATAAGGGATTCCAAAACGACTAGTTTAGTCATCTTCCATTTCAGGTTGGTCAACAGAAACAAAATGCAGTAATTTTTTAAATGAATAGCTTGTTTCCTGGTGACAATTATATCACATTTAGAGAATTTAAAAAAATTTTTTTTATTTCAGCATATTATAGGGGTACAAATATTTAGGTTATGTATGTTGCCTTCCCCCTTCCCCTCCCCTGTGTCAGACCTTCAAGCATGTCCATCCCCCAGATGGTGCACATCGCACTCATTATGTATGTATATACCCATCTGCCCGACACCCGATAAATGTTATTCCTATATGTCCACTTAGGTGTTGATCAGTTAATACCAATTTGCTAGTGAGTACATGTGGTGCTTATTTTTCCATTCCTGGGATACTTCACTTACTAGAATGTGTTTCAGTTCTATCCAGGAAAATACAAAAGGTGTCATATTACCATTGTTTCTTATAGCTGAATAGTACTCCATGGTATACATATACCACATTTTATTAATCCACTCATGTATTAAAGGGCACTTGGGTTGATTCCACATCTTTGCAATTGCGAATTGTGCTGTGATAAACATTATAGTGCAGGTGTCTTTTGGATAAAATGACTTTTTTTCCTCTGGGTAAATACCCAGTAGTGGGATTGCTGGATCAGATGGTAGGTCTACTTTTAGTTCTTTGAGGAATCTCCATACTATTTTCTATAGAGGTTGCACTAGTTTGCTGGCATGGATGTGGAAAGAAAGGAACATTTATACACTGTTGGTGGGACTACCTTGGTTTATTTTTTTTAATTGCCTACTCCTGCTCTCTCCCCTTTATCCTTCATGGGCTTTTCCTACAATAAATCTCTTAGACAACTAGTTCTGTCTTGATGCGTGCTCTCAGAGGATCCAGGCTGACATAGCATTTTATTCATGTACAAAATAGCATGGGATATACATAGCCATGTATGAGTTTGTGTCTATAAGATCTAAAACACAGGGAGTCTAAACCATATCCAGCACTGCTATCTGCTAATGTTTGTGTGCAATTTTGACCCTTTCAAGTACACTACCCTTACCTTGCTGATGTCTGTCAAAGATTTAGGTATGCAACAAATCTTTGGAATCTGCTAACAAAGAAAGGCATCCCCTGACAGTTAAATAAATTCAAACCAATGTCTACCAATCTTTGTGCAATCTATTTTCTGGGACAGAGCCATAGGCTTCTTGTGCTGACTGATGTAAAAAAGGAATAAAGGTGAAATGAAAAATATATTTATGCATAAATCTTTGTTCTTATGTCTGATTATTTCTTCAGGGTTAAGTTCTAGAATGGAGATTACTAGGTCAAAAGAGATGAACATGTTTTTGGCTCATAGTAATATTCCATATTTAAAAATAGAGAAACTCAGATGCAAAAAGTTTCATTTCTTCCCTGTTCCCTTTATTCAACCTAACTATAAACTAATTAGATAAATATAACCAAGGGTCTACTAGAATTACCCTGGCAACTGTTATTCTAAGGAGGAGAAACTTGCCCTCTCCACACTGCCTAAGGGGAAGCAAGGGTGTCTTTGAACATCAACAGTGGGACCTGCAGCAGTTGTACCCATGGAAGCACAATGAGGTGACATCTTGCAGTGGCACCCTACAGATATATTTCCTATGCTTTTCCTTGTTGTCTTTCACAACCATCCCTTGGAGTAAATTTCATTATCCCCATATTCCAGATGAGAAAACCAAGTGCCTGATATGACCCCAACAAAGTCTCCTGAAAAGTGAAGGATTTTACTTCTCACACCCTCATTTGGAACCTTAATAAAATCTAATCTAGCATATAACTCCAACCAAGTTTGGTGAGTGAAGTTCAGTGCAAATAATAAATAAATATTATTCAGGAGACTAAAGGGGATGTGGGGAGCAGGACTACCTGAGCCACTACAATGACCACACCAGTGACAAAGGTAATTTTGTAATTTTGTAAATAGTAAAATAAAATTAAAAAGTTGAAAAGAGTAGTTGTTTCTACATTATGGGAAAATGGCCCTATCTCAGCAAGGAGAGCTTAAATTCTTAGCTTAAGAAATAAAGAATATGTTTAAAATATTTAGAATGGATTTCTAAATATAATAGAAAAAATAGTTTTAAAAAGATCTTGGAAGTTGAAGGGGGAAGATTTAAGTTATTTAGAAAAATCCATCATACACAAAGCATATTTCTTCTAAGATGCTAAGTAAATAGGTGTTAATGTTTCAGTTTGCATGTTTACTGAGAAGACGACCCTGATAAGGAACTTCCATGATCATTTAAAGGTTAGAAAATACACAATATGTAAATAAAGGTAAGATGCTGTTAGGAAAATAGTTATTTTTGAATGTTCAGTAAGTCATAAATAAAGCTCAAGCAAACACTTGCAGTCCAAAAAAGCTTTTCTAATGTAACAACTGTGGTTATCTGTTGATTTGAATGGACAAAACTAAAGATGTTAAGTCTTAAATTATATTCTTTAACTCTTGTTTATATTTATTTTGTGTATCACTCACTATGCATTCTACCTTCCCCTTTTCACTACAAAATTCAATGATCACTTACAGAAAGAAAATTATATCTAAATTGTCAACTCCACAGATTAGCTTAAGGACTTTTGCCATAATCTTTTAAAATATTTATTTAGCATTTTTTTTGTAAATGAGATACAATTGTTAGACAAAATTCTTAAGTCTGAAGGCAAGTCACCAAATAAAATGTGGCTACTAAAAAATAGATTTTATAATCAAACATTTTTTGTTTTCATATTTGTTATGAAAAGAGAAAAACCTCATCTCAAAAAAAGGTTTACTTTTATTTCATCTTGTTCCAAAGTAATATAGATTACTAAGCAAAAACGAAGAACATTGTGCATTATAGCTCTCTCTCTTTCATTTTCCATCATTCAATGTCCACGTGAAATCTAAAGTGATAAGAAGCCTGTTTCTCACCGCTCCCCCCACCTGCAAGATAAGGAAAGGGTTGGATACAGGTATGCCAGTAAATGATTAACAATCAGCTGGGGAGGGGGAATGGATGGAGTTGGGGGGAGCATCTGTTGTGCAATATTTGGATTTCCATGGTGTATATATACTCTCACCATGGATTTCAAACTACCAGTGTGATTTTAGGCTACCAATGTGACTGTCTATTAAATCAGCAAGGGTTTATGATATTCACTGGGTTGTAGATGAGAGGCCACCTTGGAAGGTGCCATTGGGCCAGACTCTCAAGTGTCCTAGTATTAAAAGTTTGTAATTCTCCCACCTGTGTTTTTGAGAGAAGTCTAAGTGGGCATTGACAAAATCTGCCATCCCGTACACCAGATGTCTTCCTCTCCCAAACCACAGCAAACAGAGCTCATTAGGAAGAAATGGATTCCTGAATGTCCTATGGTTTTCTATGACAGCAGAGAGCCCGCAGAGGCAACATTCACAAAGATTTTGTTAAGGCCTTATGCATATAAGGAAATCAAACCGCTTTCAAAATACAAAAACATGAAAATAGTGGCTCATGGCACAGGCAAATCTTTGATTTTGTTGCAAAATAAGTATTTTAAATAGGGATGATGAGTTTAAAACAATACAATTCATCTCCTGATTTCTCTCTCTTTCATCATTTGAGTTTTACAGAAACCAAAATAAAATAGGTTAATGGATTTAGTAGAGAGGTTTAAAAAAAAGAAGCAAGTCTGCTAATAGCACACCTTGTTTGAAAGTTCAAGGTAATGTTAGTTATTAGATCAGGAGAGCCTGGGTGAGATGTATGCAGCCAGCAGTGGTGTTGCCATGGCAACTTAACCGACCTCCAGCTTCTTAAAGCCACTGCCCATGGAAACTCTTCTCACCAATTCTGCAGTGCTCTCAACGTCCCCAAATGGCTACTGACCCCAGAGAACTGGTATAGGAAATGATTTTATCCACATAGTGCACCTTGAGAGTTAATATATGCAATGAAGCCTCCAAGGAAATGATCCCTTTGCTTCCTGGGACATACATCTCAAGCATCCTGTCACCATGGAACCTAGCTTCCACACTTGCCCCTGCCTTTTCTACCTTGCCCAGGGCCATTTGCTTTACCTACTTCAAGCACATTCACATTACTCTATCCCAGGAAAGAAAGAAATTCCTCCATCTGACTTGTGCCACCCTGTCCAGTTCCAGTGCAATTTCTAATTTCCTTTCTACAACACATGATTTTGTATCTCCATTTCCTCACTAGAACAAACCTTGAAATGTAGCATATTCCTCATGAAAGATGTCCAGTGACCCTACTGTCAGAGTAGACAACCAGTATAGTCATCTACTGTCAAAGTAGACAACCAATACAGTCATCTGTCACACTCTGTTCGTGTTACAATGATTTTTCTTCTTAGCACATATCACCACCTAGCACTGTATACACACACACACACACACACACACACACACACACACACACACACACACAGTTCTTTTGTATATTGCTTAATTAAGCCCCCATGAAAGTAGGGTCTTTGCTTGTTTTTGCTTACTGCTACATCTCCAGAGCCTAGCATAGTACTTGGCACACAGTGGACACTCAGGAAATATTTATTGAAATAATTTATTAATGAATGAATAGTCTACTTCAGAGATTATAATTCAAAAACACTCACAAATTCAACGACAGGCATTCCAACTGAAGGCATTCACAGTTTTAAAAAACCTCATAATGATTTGGTCAAATGAAACATTCCTGGGGCAGACCCCCATCCGATTGTCCTAGTAATAGGTGGAAGAGCCCCCACTGTAGAGCTAGTGTGATTTGGAATCACACTTTGCCATTTATTGTGTGATAATTTTAGGCAAGTCTCTTCAGACTGTTTTCACGTCTGTAAACAGAGATAATAATCATTCTGCCTTGGGGGCCAATGTGAAGATTAAACAAGGTAATGCATGTAATTACTCAGCCAAGTGACTGGTGTGTAGTAAATGTCCCATTAGTGTGAGCTGCCACCATCACCATTATCCTTAAAGTCATCGATGACCTCCTTTTCTCTAAGGCTCATGGTTTTGTTTCAATCCTTAAACTTCTTTATGCTATATTTGGTATTGCTGATCACCTATTTGTCACTTCAAGTTCTTCCTTAAGCAATACTTCTGTGGTCCTGATTTCTCTAACTCAGAGTTTCCCAAAGGGTGTTCTGTGGATAAGTACTTCCTTGGGGATGTGCACAGGATTTTTCAGAGTTGTTCAATAAGATAAACATATTACCAAGTTCATTGTGTTCCAGACTATAATAAAGGTATACAAAAGGTGCTATGAGAGTACTTAAGCCAGCTTGGCTAGAGTGACTTGGGAAAGCTTCCATGACTTTTGGAGTGGCTGGTTAGCCAATGTCATTAGATAAAAGTGAAATGATGCATAAAAATTAGAGAAGAGATAAAATTATCATGGTATGTAGATAGTAGACACTTAGCCTAGAAAACTGATGAGAAGGAATGAACAAACGAATGAACAAAAAAGAGAGAAACAAGAAAAGAATTCAATGAGTAAGGTATCTAGTTGTAAAATTATAGAAAGATAGTCCTTATTTTTGGATAGGAGGAAACAGTATTATAAAGACCTTAATTCCTCCAAATAAATCTACAAATGTAATGAAATCTCAATTAAAATATGAATACTATTTTTCTTTATTTTAAAGAGCCTGATTCTAAGTTCACATGGAAAAATAGCTTGCCAGGAAATTCCTGAAAAAATAGCATAACTAGCCCAACCTTTTATTAAAATATATGACAAAGCTACAGTAAAAAGAGTGGTGCTAGTACAAGATTAGAGAGAGAAATGTGAAAGATAATGGTCCAGAAGTAGATTGAATTATACAAATTAGTAGATAAATCCTGGTTTAGTTAATAAATGGTGTTGGGACATCGGATTTGGGGAAAGAAAAACAGTAAAGAATCTCTCTCTAACTCTTTACTCAGAATAAACTCAGATGAAAGATTTAAATGTAAAAAATAAAAACAAATAAAACTAGAATAAAGGAGGGTAGATTTTTCTAAAATAATATTCTTGGAGTAAAGAATGCTTTCTTTGAAATACACAGAACTCAGAAGCCATAAAAGAAAAAGAAAATGTTTGCAACAGTCAACAAAGTATTAATTTCTTCAAAATATAAAAAGTTCTCACAATTCAATAATAAAAAGGCTAAACACACTTTTAAAATGGGTAAAAAATGTGAATGTAAAGTTTCACAGAAGACACGTAAATGTCTTTCAATGAAAAGGTGCTCAATCTCACTCACAATTGGAGAAATATAAATCAAAATAAGGTACCATTTTGACTTATTGGATAGAAGTGTTGAAGTAGGTGTGGAAAAACAGAACTTCTCTTACACTGTTGGTGGCAAAGTAAAGTGATCCAACATTGTAGGTATTAGCCATCAAAACTTTAAATGCACATCCCCTTCATCCAGCAATTCCATCTCTAGTAAGCACTCCTACATATAAACTCACACATGTGCTCAAAGAGCTTCATATAAGGACATGGTAGAGGCATTCTGTAAAATACTATACAACTATTAAAAAGAATGAAATTTCTTTGAAATATATAAGGTAAAATAAGCAAGGTTGAGATCCCTGTATATTGTATGGACCCATTATAGAAAAAAATAACAATGTACATACTTCATACTTACATAAGAAATATCTGAAAAGATACACACAATAAACAATCACAGCAGTTATCTCTCAGGGTGCACTGCTGGGGGTCAAGAATGGAAGGAAGAGTCATCTTTCAATATGTACTTGTTTGAATCTATTGTATGCACGTGTTTTACATAGAACATCACTTTATTTGCGAAGAGAAAACTACTACACACAAACATTAGCAATTTTTTTCCATACAAAATTATTTTTCCCCTTAAAAGGTTTTAAATATAGCCTACAGACATATGCAGTGTGGGCCATCTTCATGACAAGCATCTAGGGCATGAACAGCAACTTAATCTTTTTCAAGTATGTATATTTACACCTTCACAAGTATCATAAACCCAGCTACATTCATTCTTTCATCCATTTGTCCAACAAATAATACTGCACTCCTTTTAGGTCCAGGCTCTGTCCTAGGTGCTGTTACATAGAGGTGACTATAACAAAGTCCTCATGAAGCCTACATTCTTATGGGAGAGACAGACAAACACATAAAGGAATAAATATTGTGTTATCAACTATTAAAGAAATATTAAGTGCTATGAAGATACAGGAGATTAAGGGGAGAGAGAGTTATGGAGGTGGGGAGTGTTCTTTTAGATAGGATCATCAGTCAACACATCTCAGAGGTGACATTAATGAAGAGACCTTAATGAAGTACAGAAGTAAGCCATGCAAGTTTCTGGGGAAGACAGGAATAAGGCTGATGTGTTCAAAGAAGAATAATGAGACTAGCACAGCCAAAGGGAATGAGTAAGAAGATGATGAGACCAGAGAAGTAAGAAGAGACTAAATGACATAAAGCCTTGTAGACAATGGAAAAAGATGCTGGGTTTTGGTCTAAGTATGATGGGGAGCCACTGGAGGTTTATAAGTAGGGGAGTGATTCATCTTATTTTAACTTTTTAAAAGATCATCCTAGTTTCTGTGAGGAAAGCAAACTATAAAGGGGCAAAAGAGGAAGGAAGCAGGAGACTAGTATTAGAGGCAGATCTTTGGGCAAGACATCATGGTGGTTTGGACAAGGGCAAAAGACCACAATGGCTTGGACAGGGGTGGTTGTGGTTGCAGTTGCGGGAAGCAGTTAGATTCGGAAGATACTTTGAGGTTACAGCCAACAGGATTTGCTGTCGGAATGGATGTGGTGTATGACAACAAGAGAGGAGTCAAGAATAGCTCCAAGATTTGTTCATTAATTCAGTAAATATTTATCAATTGTGCATTCACTATGTGCCTTGAGTCAAATTTGTGGGTTTTGCCCACTGCTCCTGCTTCAGGAACGTTGCCTAGAAAACTTCAGTATGAATTGATGTTTCATTATACTCTTTATTGCCCTCAGAGTGTTCAGCCCACTGTCCAGGTGGAGTTATGTAAGAGTCCAAATATGCAGTTATGTAAGAATTCTGTTGACCAGAGGCCACTTCACCGAATAATAGAGAATTAACTTTAAAATGTATTATGCAGCGTACTCTATGGCCATTCCTAGATGATGATGAATGTCAAACTTGAAACAAAATGGAAAGATTCCTGAGCAACTGGGTAAATGTAACACCATGTACTAAGGTGGAAGGCCAGGGGAAGAATGAATCATGGGAAAACATCCAGTGTCTTGTTTTAGCTGTATTAAGTCTGAGATGCCTACATGAGCTAAATGTGTGTTACAAACTTCTCGAGAACAAAAATGTGTTACACATCTTTGCATCCCTAGAATAGAGCCTGCCACGTTGCAAGTGCCCAAATGCTTGTTGCAAGGAATAGAAGAACCTCATATCAAGAAAACAAAATCATGCTCATGCAGATGACGGCAACAGGGAAGTTTCTAATGATTCTTGGATTATATTTATCTCAAGCAACTAAGAAAGATTGACAAGGATAGGATGCCAGGTTGTTTTAACCTTCATGCCTAAGTAAATCAGCAGATTCTAAATACTACTAGCACATTTTCTCATCTATGAATCAGTATTGTGCTTTTTGGCAGAAGAAAAGAGAGAATATCAATGTGCACACACAAACTTGTCTGTGATACATAAAACCATTCCTATCAATTTAATCTATACCTATACCCATCTGTATTTTGTGCTTCCTTTCAGAGACATAATTTTCTGCTTTTGAAAAGGCCAAATCTTCTAATCCCTTTGATAAGCTAAAAAGATAGGGCTGTCTCAAATGATAAATAGATGAAAGCTAACAATTAACTTCAATTTGCCCTGAATTCGACAGACTGGTTGTCTAGACAGTCCTAATTTATTAGATTATTGTTCAGCATTCATCTTCACTTTAGATAAAAGGATTTCACCCAACTTAGGGAATGCAATTACCCCTTAATTCATTATTCACCTCATTCTTTCATTGAAACTTAAAATACACCAGGGACACTCCACATTGCTGTCCTCAGATATGGCACATTGGGATGGGCTGTAGTCTAAAGCAGTAGTTCCCAAAATGTTTTATGGAATACTAGTCCTCAAGCAAGATGCTCCGGGGAAAAATGTCAATGTTCTTGGAAGTTGGGACATCTTATATTGTTTCTCCTTCCAGAAAATGTCTAATACACACTGGCATATTAAAGTCCTGGAGAAGTCCTGTAGCAAAGAGACTTGTTTATCTCAGCATTTCTCTACCTTCTGCATTAAAAAAGTAAAACCAAAACTATACCTCAAAATACACTTTGGGACAGCTGGTTTCATCTCTTATAATTCAAATAGAGTAATAAGCTCCCATAGGGTCCGAGGTGATCAATGCCTAGAGCACAAGCTGAGAGTTGGAGTGAGGCTTTGGCATAGCTATAGCTATGGCTTATGCTTTGTTGCCTCTCATAGTTCTTTCTCTTTATTCCTAAAAGTGACATTTTTCTTCAACTTTGACATTCATCATCACCTAGGAATATGTATAGAGTACACTGCAAAATATTAATACATTTTAAAGTGAATTATCTATTATTCAGTAAACTGGTCTCTGGCCAAAAGAATTCTTACATAACTGCACTTTTGGACTCTTGGACTGAACACTCTGAGGACAATAAAAAGTATAGTCAAACATCAACTCATACTGAAGTTTTCTAGGCAATGTTCCTGCAGCAGGAGCAAAGAGTAAACCCACAAATTTTACTCAAGGGACATAGTGAACACACAATTGACAAATATTTACTGAATGAATGAACAAATACATACAGGCATGCAAGAAAAAGGTCCTTAACTTAGCCACAGCTCCCAGCTAACTCATTTAATGATTACCTTAAAGGTCATCTTCATTACATTTCAGAATTTATCCAAAATCTACAACACTTCCATCAAACATTACTTCCTCCATGAAATCCTTTTCTTGTCTTTTCCTTCAGGTAGAATTAAACATTTCTTTCTCTTGTGTTGCTACTGGACCTCTGAACCAACCTCAATACCCACATTTCTTCAGGCTCATAGCTGTAACCCCGGTGACACAGAGGGATCCTATGCCTCACACAAGTTACTGGATAGACAACTGGGCTGACAGATAAACTAGGAAAAGCCCTCAGACCAAAAGTTCCCTTTCCATTTGGGTCCGAATATTGTCAAATGCTTTCAATGGCCAATGATCTTTACAAACTATCACAAATACATATTAAATAAGAAATGCATATTTAATATCAATAGCTTCACTTCATTATGTAAAATCTTTAAATATTGATCTTGGAAAACTACTAAAAGAAATCCTATCAACCACCACAGACTTTCATTTCCTTCACCAATGTTTTCTCTCAAATCCTTTGTTTTCAAGACATGTCAGATTCACTTCTCTATTTATTGTGGGCTTAATACAGGAAACATAGGTGCCTTCGTTTTCAGCCTGAATGTGTTGACTGTTTTCATCATGGTCTATTTACAAATTCATTACTAGTAACTGTCTAATGATGTAATGAATACTTTGAATTTTTACTTTTCACCACTTTTATGAAATCTCAGTATCAGCCCAAAATAATTATACTATGGAGACAGTGACACTGAAGAGGTTTCTAGAACATCAGATGTTGGCCTAGTGCAGGGGGAAAAAAACATCTATTCTTTTTTTTTTTTTTTTTTTTGGTGAAAAGGTTCAATAGCTTTCATCAGATTTTAAAAAGGACATTTGATCCAAAAGGTTAAGAACCACTGATCTAAACTATTCACACAATCTCTACACATTATCATAGAGATTAGATATTCTCTATGTACTAGGAATGAACTTTTCAAAAAGGAAATAAAATTCTCACATGAAAGTCATTTTACCTAATGGGATGCCCCATATTTTTAAATTTAAATGTTCTCAAAGCAATAACATTCCATGTAATATGTTCTAATGTATAAATTACTGTCAAGCAACAGTTACTAGGTTTCAGAGAATCAAGCTTCAACATAAAGCAATAATAAGGTTTATTGTAGATCTATAGATGGGCTGACAGAGCAAGTCCAGTGAGGTGAGGTACAGAAAGAGCACTGTCTTGGAAGACAGTATTTTAGGGGTCCAAGGTCAAGTTACGTCACTAAGAATTTTGTGGCATTTGGTAATTCACTTGGCCTCTCTGAGCCTCCATTTCTGTCCCTTTGAATGGTCATAGGCCACCATTCTGTGACCCTTGGACGTGGTTAATATGTAATTAACTCACCTCTCAAAGCTTATCATCTGGCTTTTTATGTTTTTATTGATACTCTTACCTAATCGATCAATTAAATATTGTTAATAAGTGGGACCCTGTTTATTTTGGATTAGCAACAACTAGAAAAGGGCTTTTACACAAAGACTCAGAGAAGCCATGGGGAAGGGGTGAATGAGCACCTATGGAGAGACCCAGGCACTGATTTAAGTGAGTGAAAGATGTCAATATGAGATGATGCAAACCATTTCCAGAATAAATCATGGAAGAAAGAAATTATTGAGGAGGTGTCTTAAACAGAAAGCTAAAGAGACAGACCTTCATGACACTAAGTACTAAAAAAGATAGCAGAAGATATACCACATATAACTTAATCCAATGCCTTAGATGACAAAAACCACAGTTCAAATACTTTACACAATGCTAAATGACAACATAACAGGGAATATATTGTCTGAAAGAAAATACAAATTATTGGTAAAAATATAAAATATTTGTCACAATAAAGTGGGAGAAACAGCCCAACAATCAACTTGTCTCAAACGCTCACAACATTTAGAAAATGTTGTGAATCAATTTGTAAAGTTCTAATCACTCAAACTTAAAATGAAAAAAAACCCTATCATTATGAAATCTATCCATCTTATATATGTAAATATATTCTTTAAACAAGTACTTATTGGGTGTCTATACTTTCTAAATCACAGATTTGGCACTCTTGCAAGTCTCTATGTGATATAAAACTACAATACAACTTAATTCTCTCTGGGTACACCTGAATCCAAATACTGCAAGATTTTTCATATGTTGAAATATTTCTACGCCACAACTGCATGATTATGTGACCCAATATTTGCTGATAATGGGCTTCCACATTTCTTTTTCTCCATTATTGGCCTCTGTGATATACGGAATTATACTATAATTAGATCTATTCTTGAATAAATTTTTCATATTAGCTGAGGATTATGTATAAATTCAAATCAATTAGTATTGACTAAATGCTAAAATTGGCCATTAAATGTCAAATAAACCCAAAAGTTCATTCAACCATGAAGATTTAAAAAAAAATCAGAACTCAAATAAATGTAATTCTTGTATTCTTTGTTCAGCATGAAAAAGTCTATAAAGTAAAAGTATCCTAGTTTAATTTTGAGAAAAAAATAAAACAAGGGCAAAGAACTATCCTAAAAGCCATGAAATTAATGCTCAGCCAACACTGAACCTCAGAGTCTCTAAATAACAAAGGCAACAAAAATAAGCAGCATTTTAGAAATGGAAGCTTTTCTTAGTCACTGAGAAACCACACCATATGTGCTGCCAAGTTCTGAGTTAAAATGCCTAAAATAGTCCTGGCAGAAATGATTTGTATGGGTGACGTGTTTCAGCAAAAAGGGAAATTGTGGTATGTTGTGGACTCAATCGTTGGAACTCCGAACATTAGTCATTCTTGTGAAACAGCTTTTCTGTCTCAGATGAGAACAATTCAATCCCTGCTGGTTTTACACAGCACCGAGTTCTGGGTGGCTAGCGCTTTAATTTCTTTTTAGTACACCTTGGCTCATGGACAAAAATAGAGGGAAGTTGTATTGCTTAAACACTATTTGGACACTAAGAGAACTTTCTACATGACACTTGGAATTTAATTGCAAAAAAAAAAAAAAAAAACCATGGAGAAACCCTCTATTCGCCCAGGACCATCCAGCATTATGACTAAGGTGTTTTTACTGTATACTCGCTAACCATCCGCAGTTCACAGAGGCACAAAAATCATGGGCAGACGAGGCACACAGGGAGTCATCTCAATAGCTACTACGATCACATCCCTAGAGGCATAAGAAACAACTATTTTCCTTCCCTGGAACTCTCACCATGGGCTTAAATTAAGCACTGCTCATGTCTGCCTTACACCCTCGTGACTCTGTATATGTGCTCTTCCAATGTCTCCTGTTTGGTAAATTTTTTTCCATCTTCTTATCTCTACCTGTTAAAATCCTACTTATCTCTCAGGTTCCAGAACTTTGTTCATATTTATAACATTAATATTTATCTCATTGTATTCACATCAATTATTTACCCACTTGATTACTTCTACCAAGAGGGCATGGGCATCTTATGTGCAGGGACACTACTTGCACATCTTTATATACCTCTTTCTTTACCCCTGTTCTACCTAGCATGTGGTAGAGGCTCCTAAAATCCTGGAACTAAGCCCAGGAACCAGAGTTACCTCTACTTATAATGAGTTGCTTTGAGGGATAGAGCATTTCCCTTCTCTAAATGTGTTCAAAGTTACAGCCAGATAATCACTAAGGAAATGCTGTCCAAAGGACTGAAATATCAGGTGAATGGACTAGATTGCCTTTTAAAACCTCTTTGACCCCAAAGATTCTGAAATTTCAAACAAACCCATGAAGGAAGTATGCATTGTCCACTGGAGGTGGGCTTTTTTTCTCTTTTCCTTTTTTTCTCTCCCTACAGAGAGCCATTTCAGAAATTCTCAGTTAAGGGCAGATTTTAAAATTTTCCACCACTAGTTTTCTGTCATATGTTAATCTGTGACAGCTCATAAACAGAAACTAGTATCTAAAGTCAGTGACGGAACCACACTATACTTAAAATCAAATCAAGAACTAAGAGACAGAAAATAAGTATAAATTGTTAAGTATAGATTACAAGCTCTACAAGAGGGGAGAAAAATCAATGGGAGCCAGAGTGATCAAGGAAAGGATCTTCAACCAGGTATGGAAGGATGGATAGGATATAAATGGTCAGAGAAAAGCACCTCCATGCTAAGAAAGACAAAAACAGGGAAGGCATGAAGGGACAAAATAAATGTAGTATAGCCCTGAGGACAAGAGGCAGTACGACTAAAACTCAAGTCCATGTTGGGGAATAGTGAGAAATGCTACTTGTCCAACAAAGTGGGGCCAGATAATTGAGGGTGTGGAAGCAGGGCTTGAGAGGCTGGTAATAGGAGATCATTCAAGGCCCTGAGCAGAGGAGCGAGGTAATGAAAGAGCATTTAAGAAAAATCAAGTCTGGGAGAACACTGCATGTAGGATGGACATGAAGGGGAGCCATTACTGTAAAGGGTGGCCACCGGGAAGGGAATCATAACCAGGTAGGCTTCAGGGGTCAAAAGTCTGTTCCAGACATGGGGGCGGAGGGCATCACAGGGAATGAAGAAGAGGGATAGATCAAAAGAGGAGTTAGAAGGATCTGCTAAAAGAGTGCAGAAAATGAAGAAGAGAATGTGTTAAAAATGATGGAAAGGATGGCAGTGCCAAGAACAGAGTCATGGGACTAAGTAAGAGAGGCTGGATTGGCAGGCATGGTAGCGTTTGGACATGTTAAATCTGAAGTATTAAAGTGTGAAATATCCAAGAGCAGATAAGCTATGGAATAGGTGTTCAGAGAAAGAAAAAAATTCAAATTAGAGATTTGAGAGCTTTCTACAGATAAGAGAAAGCTGAAGTCCTAGAATAAGAAAGTGGAGAGTGTGCATAAGAGCCCAAAAGTGATGAGCAGCAGAACCTCCAGCTTATTTCAAAACTAGAAGTTTGCAAGAGTATGAGCACAATGAAAGGAATGGAAAAGGAGCAATCAGTGTGGGATAAAAATGAAACAGCGTCACAGAAAACATGAAAGAAGTTTCAAAGAGGAATGTGTGATACATGAGGAATGATGGATAAGGGTCAGAGCATGTTAAAGATACCACTAAACTAACAAATGAGCAAGGCTGTTTCCCCTCTCAACCACTAACACAGTATACCATATGAAATTATTTGATTGGTGGGTGGACAGAAGAAAAGAATTTTGTGGCTGTAAGACATGCTCTATTTTACGTTTTTCAATTACAAAAAGGAGATACAGCCGGATACTGCTATTCTCTGTACAAAGAGAATTATAAAAAAAAAAAAAAAGATAATGCTGCTAATGTAGATAGGTTTTGACTAATGTCATTGAGAATATTTACTCTTTTTGGAGCTATATAATAGGAATAGCACCACAGACACTAAGTACTGGCCCTATGTTATAAAAGTGTGGGTAACATATCGAAGAGTGCAAATCCTGACAAAAGTTATAAGGAATATCCAAAGGCATTTAAAACTGACCCAGGGACTATTAAGTAACTCATGTGATACTGCCAAGCACACACAAAGATTATGTGTTTCTAAGTTCACAAGAATGCTTGAGAAGTGATGCCTCTTACCTGCTCATGAAACACCCAGTCTATGTCCAGGATCTAACTTGAGCCAGACTTGCATGTATTTTAATTTAGTTGAGAACCCTCTGGGAAGGTACTACAGACAGAAAGCAATGTTTCTGGTCCGTGAGTTAAAAAATCACTCAGATATAACTAATGGAGATAACATTACAGGAAGCCAAGAGCTTTTTCCAGTTGCTGATGGACTAGAAGCTGGTCTCTGGAATAGGTGTGTGAACTACTGTGCAAGAAATGCCCTCTACCTCTCCCAAATGGAAATTAATTAATAATTAATGGTGATCATGAACCATGGGCAGATCCAGGTTTTGTGGGGCCTGAAACTTATATACAATAAGAAAGCAAAATTGTGCACACAAGATTCAGTGTGAAGCTGGTTATTTACAATGAGAACCAGAAAAGACCTGCAGTTGTAAGGCTATAAAGCATAAGGTTCATCAGCTATGTGCTAAATCTACCTCTGCTAATGACCAAGTATTGACAGGAAAGTGTGGAAAGAGAGAAAGCATAGGTAATAAAAGATAGTATTCCTTAAGGAGTACTGGAAACAAAATAAGGAAAAGGAACCCTGAATTGTGGAATATGGATGATATGGAGATGGGAGAGGACAAAGAACTCCCAATCAATTTACACAACACATTATCATCATATTTATTTCCCAGTGATCAACAATTATATTGCTTCTAGGAGGCTTACCTAGAAGGACTACATTTTTGGAAACTTCATTGTAGGCACTCAACAAGTGTTTGTTGAATGAACGAACAAATGAAAGGAAATACTCCTTTTTCTTACTCTCCACCAGGATCTGCTTTCCTCTGATGCTCCAACATATAAGTGTGTTTTTGCTGGCACTGGCTGAATTGTCAAAGCAACAGTTCATTACACCACTCTCTTCTCTGGTGACTGGTTATCCCAAGCAAGCCAAGTCAAAAGCTATCTCCACCCAAAATTAAGTTGTAAGCATGTTCACAGTCTCCTCAAAAGGATTATACATAAAAATGGCTACTGTGGGGCCACCCTACATACTCCTTCCCATCTTCTTTCTTCTTCTGTCTAAATCAGATCCTGCAGGTATGGGGGTGGGTGGACACGTCTGTGTGGGATTCTAGCTAGGACTGAAACACAACACAATTCCTAAATTTCAAACATTTTACCAATTATGACAACGTAAGTGACAATTTAATATATGAATCATGACGAGGCTTCTAGCAAGATCCTGAAAAGCCTCATGCACTCCTCATTTGATCAGCCAGAAACCTAAGCCAGGACCAGGGGAACCCAGGCCTGACAGCTGGCTCATCACAAGACAAGATTCAGGAAGAGGGAGCTCTCGGGGAAAGAAGGAGGGAGGATGAAACAGAGCACTAAGCCTCTGCTTCAAAAAGGGACTCCCTTTGGGCAATAAATGCCCTACAACTTCCTGCAAGTTCTAAAAAAAGGCAGGAGTAATTTAAAACTAAGAACTCACCCCTCTTTCCTTTTTTTTTTTTTTTAACCTTTTCCTAAAGGATTCTGCCTGCTTCCTCTTCACCTACCAAATTTTCTAAGGAAAGATTCTTAGAGAAGAGCAGGGCTGGAATAATAATAATACTACCTCAGTACATACCAGAAATGCATACGCTGATGTACTGTTTAGGGCAAAGGATATGAAATCAGTGAGGCAAAGCAGCCACCTCCGGAATTACGAGTGCGGGCCTTAAATGGGAGAAAATCTTACAGCCACTTTCAAGCCAGGCGATTTGACCTCAGGAGAGTTATTGAAACTCCCCAGACCTCAGTTTCTTGGCTTTGTAAAACGGGGATGAATTTAGTATCCACCTCACAGAACTGCTGAGGACTGAGAAAATCCATGTAAAGTGCCAATTATGACTGCACAGCAAGATCTAATTAAATATTAGTATTTAATAGTAGTAGTAGTAAAATGATTGTGCCTACCTCCCCCAGTTCACACCACCAACAAAACTGGTCCAGTCCCCACTCCCACCTCTCAGGATCCGAAGCTGGCCACGGATACCCTCTCGCATAGATGAAAGACCCTCCAAACGGTACAACGCTACTGCCAGCCCCCTACCCCGGGCCGGCCAGGGCCCCTCAGGCCACTGCTACTGTCCACACTGACCTGAGATGCCGCCGCCTATCACGACTACGTCGAACATGTGGTCTGCTGCACTGGTCTTCTCCCGACTCGCCATTCTTTGGAAGAAATTCTCCCGAGGCGCGGGTACAGGAGAGGGGACGCCAAAGGGCGGGATGTACCCTTCTACCAACTCTCCGGGGGAGCCCGGGGGCGGAGCCGATCTTTCTGCAGATACCCGGGGGGAGCCGGGCGCTGAGGGCGGGGCGAATCCTGTTGCTGACACTCTGGGAGCGCCCGAGGGCGGAGCCGATCTTCCTGCAGATACCCGCGGGGAGCCGGGCACTGGGAGCAGGGCGGACTCTTGTGCTGACACTCGGGAAGAGTTATCGGGTCTAGGAGGTACTTGTATTAGCACTTGGGAAGGACTACTGGGCGAAGGAGGAGGTTCTAATATTGAATCCTGGGGGATGCTGGTGACTGAGGGAGGGGCAGACGGTTGTATCAAATCATTGGGGAAGTTAGGGGGTGTAGGAGGTAGTGGTTTGGCCAGTTCGGACAAGTTGCTGGGCATAGGAGATCCTGGTACCAATATCCAGGGGAAGACGTACACTCTGGATACGACGGGCTCTAGTATTGAATCTCGGGGGCTGTTACAGTGCACAGAAGGCCCCTCCATAGACACCTGAGAAAGGTTACTGTGTATATTAGGTCCCGGTACCGATAACCCTGGGTAGCCCGGCTCTGGGATCGGGGCAGACTCCGGGGGCAGGGCAGATCCTTCTACTGAGCCCTGGAGGAACGTGGGCACTGAGGGCTGGTCTGACCTTTGTACTGGCCCTCGAAAGGACCCCAATGGTGGGAGAGATCCTGCTACCGATACACAGGAGATGTCGGTGTTCTGGCTGGAGCTTGGAGTGTCCCTATCAGAGGTGTTGTAGAAGGCGGCAGACACGGTCATCTGATCGCTCAGGCCAGTCCTGGAGTCAGAGTCAGTCTTCTGGTCAAAACTGGCGCTGAGGGGGGAGGCTACACTAATACTCCAACTGTCGGCCGCGTCCACAGTGGTCGCGTTTGACAGGGAGCTAGGCAACGGGTGCAAGTGGGTCTCCCAGTAAGAGGGGACGATGCTCCATTCGCCTGAGGCCTCAGCAGAGGTGGAAGGGAGTTTCGGGACCTCAACAGCGGTGCCCTGAGCTTCAGGAGCGAGCTCCGCCTCACGCCCCCTCCCGGCGCCGCCGGGGGGCGGGGGTGAGTTGGAAGCGCTCATGGTTCTGGAGCACGCTGGGCGCTACCCTTCCCCACGGTCGCTTGCCTCTTCAGCCCGCCTGTCCCCTGTCCACGCTGTCGAAGGCCCGCCCGGGGAGGCGGAGAGATGTTGAGCTAGTGCCGCCTGCTCTCGCCTTCCCCGCCTACCGGCCGGCGCTCATCACTTACCCGCCCACTAGGTGTGGCCGGGCGATGCCACTGCAGGGTGGGGGGGCGCGGTGGCTTGGCAAGAGTGAAGGAGTGGGTGTGGGCGTGACCTCTTGGAGTCTCAACCTGATGCTTTCATTCTATGACTTTAACTGAAAGGGAGCTGAGCCGGGTTGGGCTTGGGAAAGCAAGTGTTTGAAGGAAGCTGACCCCGCTAGGGTTGGAGGGTCGCGGGGTGGCCGCCCCACTTGGTCTGGCTCTTTGTGACGTCAGAGAGGGCGCGCGGAGACCTGCGCAGCCGCGCCCTCTCAGGGGAGGGGGAGGAGCGAGAACTAACGGTCACTTGGGGAAGATTTGGCAGTTGGTTGTCTGGGGGGTTTTTCAAGCTGAGGTGCTTAACGAAAATGGAAGGAAGTAGGCGAGAAAAATATCTCGGTTACTACAGATTAAGTGCAGTTTAAAAAGCGAATGTCAAGGCATGGCCAAGGTTCAGAAAGAAATAAAAAAGCAAAAACGTCTTTTCCTCATCCCACCGAAAGGAGTGGTATTCAGTGCACATATTTTACTGGGCAGCCAGCTATCTGTTTGCTAGTTTTATCCCTTCTTTATTTTTATTTATTTATTTATTTATTTATTTATTTTTGAGACAGAGTCTCACTCTGTTGCCCTGGCTAGAGTGCCGTGGCATCAGCCTAGCTCACAGCAACCTCAAACTCCTGGGCTCAAGCAATCCTCCTGCCTCAGCCTCCCGAGTAGCTGGGACTACAGGCATGCGCCAC
>CAUYRT010064957.1:0-70918 GCA_963574885.1 Lepilemur ruficaudatus | reverse complement strand
CCCTAACACTTTAACTTCATCCTATTCCCTGTTATGGACTGAATGTTCATAACAAAATTTATATGTGGAAGCCCTAATCTTGAGTGTGATAGTATTTGGAGATGGCTCTTTGGGAGGTAATTAGGTTTAGATGAGCTCATGCGGGAGGGCCTCTCACAATGGGATTTCTGTCCTTACAAGAAGAGGAAGAGAAATCAGAGCAAGTGTGTGCGTATGTCTCTCTCTCTCTCTCTCTCTCTTCCTCTCTCTCTCTCTCTCTCTCTCTCTCTCTCTCTCTCTCTCTGCCATATGAGGACAAAAAGAGAAGGTGGCTGCTGTCTGCAAGCCAGGAATAGGGCTCTCACCAGAAACTGAATCTTTTGGCACCTTGATCTTAGACTTCTTAGCCTCCAGAACTGTGAGAAATAAATGTATTGTTTAAGCCACTCAGTCTATGGTATTTTGTTATAGCAGCCCAAACTAACTGAGACACTCTCTTTTTACTTTTTGTGCTGTTTGTGTCATGTATTTTAATCCTACGTCTATCTTTAAAACCCATAATACATTGCTACTATTATCTATATTTAGATTTACTTATATATTTATCCTTCCTTGTGTTCTTAATTTTTTTCAGCAGTTCCATGTTTAAACCTGAACAAAATCCCTTCAGACTCTCTTTTAGTGTAGGTCTGTTAGCAACAAATTCTCTTTGTTTTTGTTTGTTTAAAAACGTATTTATTTAACATTCCTCTCTTTTTGATGGATTTTTTTTTATTATTATAGAATTTTTGCTGGTTATTGTCTTCTTTCAGAACTTTGAAGATGTCAGTCTTTTGGTGCCATAGTTGCTATTGAAAAGTCTATACTAAGTCTTAATTTTGTTCTTTTAAAGTTATGTGTATTTTTCCTCTTACTACTTTCAATTTTTTTTTAATCATTTTTTTCAGATATTTGAATATGATGCTCTGGTTGTAGTTTTCTTTTAAATTTGAATGCAATTTATGGAGTTTCTTGAATTCACCACTTACTTCATTTTACCAGTTTTGTAAAATTAGTTGCCAACAGTTTTTCAAATGTTGCTTTTGTTCAACTGATGCTCTCCTATTGTTCTGGGACTCCAATTGCAGTTATAGCAGAACTTTTAAACTCTGTTCTACGTATCTCTTTTGCTCTCCTATATTTTCTATCCTTTTTAGTTTCAATATTTAAATATGAGTATTTTCTATGGCCCTCTCTCTTAATTCACTATTCTTTTCTTTGCTGTGCCTGTTAGAAATCCACATTTTATTTATTTTAGTACTTGTAATTTTTGGTTCTAGCATTTCCATTTGGTTCTGTTTTTTACATTCTTGGTAATTTTTTTTAATTCAATGCTGGACATTGTGAAAATTGTAGACTCTACATGAAGTTATCTTTTTCAGAGATAATTTAACTTATTCCAGCAGTCATATAATGTACAGACTCATCATATTACTTTAGTCAATATTGGATTTCAGAAGTGTTTAGGCTCATCAACTTCCAGTTTGTCTTAAATCTTAAAGCTTAGCCTTTACTTTGTAAAGAGTAGGCTTCTTGGGTTTTCATCTGAAATCCTGAGGCATTTTAATTTGGGCTCTTCCTTTTGGGGGTCCCAAAATTCCCATTCCCAAAAATCTTGGCTCAGCTCTTTAGCTTCCAAGTTGTTCTTTTACACCCAATTTCTCTGCATTTTTACCATGCATAGTTGAGGAGTCAGCACATGCCTTGAGGGGAAGTTGCACAGAATTTTGGGCTCACTCCCTTGTGGTTTTCTCAACTCCTAGACTTTAATTCCTCAAGTCCCAATCACTTTGGCAGCCTCAAACTCCAACATCTGTCTCCCTAACCCAGTGAGACTGCCATAAGCCCAGACTACCACTTTCTTCTTAGCCTCTAGTACCCATGCTATGAATCTTCAAATGCTAAAGTGAAAAGTTTAGGTGAATGTGGGGCTCAATTCATTGTACTTCTCTCTTCTCTGGGATCTTTGTCTTTCCAGTATTAGCTTCCTTAGTTCCTCTCCAGTGGCTTCAAACAGTTGTTGTATAAATTATTTCTAAGTGGTTGTTTGTAATAGGAGAGTTAATGCAATGCAAGCTATTCTTTCATAGCCATAAGTGGAAATAGAGTGATTTACTTTTAATTTGCAATTTTTAAAAATCTCTACTTTCAAAACAGTCTTCCCATTTGTGGTTTTAAAATTACAGAGTTAAAAATGAGTTAAAAAAATTATGTACCTGGGTGGACTTGAAATAAGAGAGATGAATCCAGGCGATATTTATTAGGTTAAATTTGTACAATTGCTCTTTTTTTATGATTAGCCTAGATAACAAAGGGAAAATGGATTCCTGAATCATTTTGGTGTTTATTTAATATAGCAAATTCACCATTCTGTGTATCCCAGGTCTAATGTCAGCATTGAAAAACAATATTAAAACATCCTTGTGGTGTTGCAACTATAAAATTTAGTGGCTTTTTGTAACATGTATTTTGCATTACTTTTTGAATTTATAACATACATATTTCCTCTTTAACAAAAAGGCAAGTTTGACAGGTTGTTTTTGGTTTTTTTGGTTTTTTCTAAGTGAAAGAAGTAGGTCTCTTTACTGTGTTGCATAGGTTTTCTGGATGGGACATGCTCCATTTAGAGCTCTGTTTCCTGCTTGGAGGAACAATTAATATGCTTACTACTTGAGAAACAGCATGGCTCATTGGACTGAGCTTTGAGTCAGTAGTTTGGAGTTATAATCCTACTTCTGCAACTCAACGTGTGCCCCTGGGCAAGCCATTTAACCTTTGTATTTATTCACCTGAAAAATGGTATAAAATTTATTACATATTTGCAAGAATAGCTAGTAATAACTGATTTTGAGTATAAAGAAATGCACACAATGTATTTTGACCAGTTAAATTACTACAAACATTCCTACAATTCGGTTTCCCCTAAAGCCTCAGTATGGCTTTGATTAAAATTCTTCTGATTTAAAACAAAGCACAATAAAGTGCAGTTAAGTGTTTTATTTAATTTGCATGCTTAAACAGGTAGGAAAATCCAGTGTAGTTAAGCTTGAGAAAACAAAAATTTAAGAAAATAGAGAGTGGAAAATAATCTTTTTTTCCTTTACAGATATTTTTTAACTGTATAAAGGTATTATATATTATACCTTTAATAATATTTTGATAATATTACATATTATCAAAATCACTTACCTAACAAATCCAGCCATATAAGAACTCTATCATCTGCCTTCTCTGTGCCTGCCAACAACTCTGTGTTGCAGGAAATAACCATACAGCTTGGTAGAGGGGAGTCACAACAAACATATTATCTCCAACCTCAAATGAGCACACAACTCTGGCAATTCTACTACAAACCCTCTCTCCAATTTTGGTCAGAACTATTTCACAACTTTCCATCATACCCCTTTCATTTTAACACATTGCCTGCCACACAAAAAAACCCAGAAACTTTTCCTTGGGGCCACAGAAAAAGTTGGGGCTACAGGAAAAGGGCCACGTGTTTTATTTTGAAAATAGAGTAAAAATCTTCCAGAGTAATTTACATGTAAACATAAATAGAAAAACAAAATTTATTGACTTCTATTCATTTAATCCATGTTTTTAGAATTAAATTGTCAATATTAATTATAACAATAAGAACATCAACAAGTAAGATTTTATATATGGTTCATGCGGCTCTGGGGTCAAAACTAGAGTGAGTTAAATACAACCCTCATGGCAGTTAAGGTGTTAAGCTGAAAATCTTGCTTTATATTTCAGAGAAATTAACAGCCCTCAGCTGAGATTATTGTCATTTTCTAGTGGTTAGTTCTACAAATTCATGTGCTTCTGCTTGCCCTTCCTGCCTCAAAGAGAAGAAGAAAAGGAGGCGGAGGAAGAGGAGGAGGAGGAGGAGCCACCCTCTTCTCAAAGGCCAATCTATCTCATGTTCTAAAGTTTTCCCTTTCTTGCCTTAACAAGTATTTTGCTCATTCAGTTTTTTGTCTCTTTCTTCTGCATCTTCAGTCATTCCTCCTATGGCACCATACCTATCAGCTTACAAGTATAATTAATGATGTCTCATCTGAAAACAGAAACAAAAAAAAATCATGTCTTGATCCTGCATTTCCCTTTAGACACTGCCTCATTTGTTTGATTTTTCTAAATTGCCAAATATTTTTAAGGATTGGTTGTTTATGATGCCTCCAGATTTTCATTTACCGTTGAGTCTTCAAACATTTCAGCCTGACTTTTGCTGAAACTACTGCCAAGGACGTCAATTCTTTCTGTGTTGCCACATCCAATGGCTCCTTATATTTTTGTTCTTTAATTTACTGTATGTGTCTATAGGATTCAACACTGTTCTTTTCTTAAAAAAAAAAGTTTCACATATATGACATCCCTCTTCCCTGGTTTTTATCTCATCTCTCTGGCTGCCTCTTCTTCATCCCCTTTCCTGGCTTTCAATGCTCCACTTAACTGCTAAATTTCTTCTCTCTCTCTCCACTCCCTATAGAACTGCTCTCATTCATTTCCATGGTCTTAAATATGATTTGTATGCCACCAACTCCCAAATTTATATCCATAGCATTGCATCTTCCTCAAACTTCAGTCATATACATCTACTCACTTATTTTACATCTCCATTTGGGTGTCTCAGAGGCATGTAAAATTTAACATTTTTGAAACTGAATATTTTTATTACTCATCTCTCCAATCCTGGCCCTGTAACATATCTCTCCCCTGAAATCTTTTCCATCTCAATAAAAGATGTTACCTCTATTCATTTGCTCAAGAAGAAAAGGAGGAGTCATCTACTCCATCAGCAAATCCTGCTGATTCCAGATTCCACTTCCAGGATATGTCTTAAATCTGCCCACTGCTTTCCACATTAGTTCACAGCACTATCATCATGTGTCTGACTTACTGCAATGCCCTTCTAAGTAGTCTCTCTGCTTTCTTTGGTAATCTTTTGCAACTCATTCTTCATATATCAGCTAGAGTGATCTTTTAAACATAAACCAGACCCCAGAACTCCCTTTGTTGAAACTTTCTGATGACTTGATGCTCCATTTTGAATAAAATCCAAGGACCTTATGTTGGTCTGTAAGATTTTGCATGGTCCAGAGCCTGTTTTCCTTTCTGTCCTTATTCACACTACTCTCCTCCTTGGCATAAGAGCCTTGTTTTAATTTCTTAAATACATCATAGGCTTTGTACATACTGTTTCTTCTTTATCAGCTTCTTTCATGGCTATCTCCTTTTCTACTTGCAGGTTTCAGTTTAAATGTCACTTCCTTAGTAAGTCTGTCCTGAATCATTCTCTCTAAATAGATTCTCTCTTCCTATACTATCCTGTCACTCTTTATGTCAGCATTCTGTCTGCCTTTGTAAGCAATCATTCTCATTTGGCAACTACCTATTTACTGACTATTTTCCTGTTTTCTTCATGATGCTGTAAGCTCAATAAGGGCAGAGAGTATACGCATTTTATTTGGCACTTGTATAAACAAAACCTAGCACAAATTCTGTACTTAATAATTACTTGTTGAATAAATGAATATCACAGATACAGATGAACAATATAGTGAAAATGGCTGACCCTTATGCAGACTTACATCATAGAAAATTTCAGTACTATATCATCAAAGCTTTATTCAAGATTTTAAGCATTTGTCAAAATGGATGGAGGGCACTATTTTTGACAAAGAGGTGGGTATAGAGCCTATTCCCTACTCTAGTGCCTCTCTAATCTTCTATGGTGAGTTTCTAATCCATGAGACTTTTGTGAAGTCAAGGTACAATAGAATTGAATTACTAAAAACATGAAATAAAAATATAAACAAAATATAAGCCCAATTATTTTATTATTAGTTTCAATAGACACAAAATTATTATCAAGTTTCTACAAAACTTTCAAAAGAGTCTTAGTCTGTGCCCATACTTGACTTGTTGAGGATCAGTAACAAAAAATTTGAACCCAGCATTGGTTTGAGACCTGCACTCCGAATAGTGCTGGTTTCCTCCATCATCCTTCCACTTGGAATTGGTTTAAGGTAATATATCTGAAAGCCTGAACTATTCTTTGCTGGGTAGAACTATCCAACTTACTGCAGGGCATTTAGCACCCTGGCCCCAGGACACTAAGAGCCAGTGGCTCCACCTTTTATCAGTTATTGTCCAAATCAACACCCTTCCCACCTCCTATCCCTCCACCCTATATTCATTTCTAGCTGCTGGTGGGGAGAGTCAGTAGCACTACAATTCAGAACCATTGAGGATGAGTGTTCTGCCAGCTGCTCAGTAGTGTTTAGAGTAGGAACTATGGTTATAGGTCTGAGAAGGACTTGAGTCTTAGTACCTGTTCAGAAAAATTAATCAGTGGTGATCACAAATACAAATTAAAGGGTGGGGAAAAAATCCTTCCCAAATTAAGTCTTATTTTTGTTTCCCACACATTTACTGGATTTTGAAGGGGGTGATAGTGGGGAGAAAGAGTCAAATGTTACCTCTGGGATGTTACAGAGAAACCAATTTTGGTTGTTAAGATTTATATTATTAGCTGGATAGTGTAGCCTTTTATCAAAGTGCTGGATACATTATTGCCATCACAGCTAGTTTAACTCTTCTAACTTACTTTCTTGCACTAAAATATTTTGCCTTAATGCTTTGCCCCTCCTCCATTCCCACATTCTTACCCTCCTCAGTATGAGTCTTTCTGACCTTCGTGGCACAGTGCAATGCTATGGCTGGGCATAACTCCAAGGGGGAGGAATAAACAGCAGCAAAAACTAGGATGTAGGGAGTTTTCTTCCCACCTTGGGTACTTAAGAAGAAGAGAATATTCATAAAAAATATGTTGATCATTTCCTCCCTCCTTTGACTTACCAGGTTACCAATTTTATTCCCTATGCACTGTGCCTGACAGACTTCACATATAAGAAATTCATTACTTGCCACTTCAAGAATGACCATGTTATCTGAACATGAAGATTTTTATAGTAGCTAGAAAGTGCAGAAGTACTTCTAAATCCTTCATCTAAAGAGGACTTAATGTCCTTTATACTCCAAAGGTTTCTAGTAATTTTCCTACAGATGAGGGAAAGATTTTTCAGATGTCTTGCTTGACAAGATCACACACTGCTGGTGTGTTCAAAGGCAAGTTCAATTCTGGTCCAGTTCAGGTCTACCTCTACTTCAGAGTTGAAGATTTAAACTTCAGCCATATCTTTTTGAGCCACCTGAATTTGTAACACAAAGAGGAAGCATCTTTTATTCTGTAAGCAGTCTATGTTACTCATTTTCTTGTCTCCTCATCCAGCCAAAACATACTTGAATCTCTAGATTGAACTGGCTTCTCAAGATTCTTCCAATTGGGAATAACTTGCAGTTCAGTTGAACATGATGAGACTCAGGATTTGAAATGCTAGCATTGGAGTGGCTACAAGGCTGGGTCTTGGCTTTGGGAAGATGTGTATCTTATAATGTCCAATGCTCTGGCAGACTAGAATTCTTTTCATGTTTCCTTTTCCTTTCCTCTCCTTCCTCATTTGCCTTCCCAAACCCATGTTGTATAGTTTGCATTGTTAGGAAGGTGGTGAATTTGTGGATTAAAAAAAGTGATTCTAGAAAATAGGAAGGAAAGAGGGGCAGTAGAGTTAGGTGCAGCTACCTCTCTCTTTTTTAAAAAACTTTGGCTTTCCAGTTGGAATTAGTCACATACTCCCTCTTTAGGTTAAATTATTTTTGAATTTTTAAAAAACTCAGGAAGCAGGGTGAACACAGATTTAGAAACAGGATAGCTACTCTTAACAGATGTTAATAACTTTAATCATGAGTTTGTTTTAACTCTTTGTTAGAAAAGAATGGTCCAGTGAAGACTTTTGACTTGTTGCTCCTTTTTAATACTACAGAAAAACAATTTTCATGTTCTCTTATTCTTTTACTGGCAAATTTGGGTAGTAAGATAAGGAATACATTTTCAAGTTTCGGTCCTATTGAATAACATATTACTCGTTATTCCAGTTATTCCACTTGCTCTGGTTTCACAATTCAAGAAATATGGAAGTGATGCAGAAAAAAGACAACAGTGGGGTCTGATGCAGGGTATGACCAACATCAAATTCCTGAATGAACTAATGTAGTGTTCTAAATTAAAATATACTCTTCCATTCCAGAACTGTTAGTGGCAACTCTTAATTCAACCAGAGAATGGAAGGCTTATACATATTTCCCTTACCAACTCATAAAGACAGGAGAACTATATAACGAGATCATTCAGACACATTTAATACTAACTCCAAACTTTAATTGTTGCACAGTATGAGTCAAATTCTGAGCACCACGACTTGAGAACTGGAAATCTTGGAAAGAGTTTAAAGAGCCTCAATGATTATTAGTAACCCCTACCAGTTGTAGAAATAGGCAGATAATTACAGGATGAATTTAACAGACACAAATACAGAGTACTTTAGAAGAAGAGAAAAATAAAACGCTATAAACACAAGTGAGAAGTCGTGGTGGAAAAATGCGGGAATTAGTAAACCATACGAATCAGTCATATAGTACAGTTGTTTTAGTATTTTTATTATTAAAAACTCCAAAATTTGTAGAATACATGTAAGGATACCGTATTTAAGAAAAAGGCAGTTATCCCCTTAGTTGTTGATACAATTATTTATTAAGCATTTATGTGCTAGACACTTCTGGTTGCTGGGATAAAATAGGGGAAAAGGTAAGATTTCTACCTTCACGAAGGTCGTTTAAGTGTGGTAAAAGACAGAGCGAGTACCTTTAATAGTCTCTAGTTTGTATTCTGTAGCCAACTTTGAATACAGCAAATACTGAGTGCTCCTTGAGGTGGGGATCCTATTTTTACATGTTGGATCCCATTCCGTGCCTAGCACAGCACCTTGTAAGCAATCAACAGGGATTAAGTGGTAAAAATAGGCCCTAGAAGAGCTAAAATCCAAAAAAGTAAACCACTTGTCTGACCATCATTTATGTCGGTCGAAATTCCCAATTTTTTCTTCTGAGAGTAATAAACAAATATTTGCCAACCTATTACGTGCAAAACAGTTTTCAACACAACGCTCTGTGTATAAAAGGGATGGTGGGAATGGATTCAAATCGCACATCGTGATGGGTGGCGTGAAATCCCGACCAGGTGGATAGCCTTTCCTCCGTGAGGTTTTCTTTTTTCTTTCTCTTTTTCAGCAGAAAGAGAAAACGCTTATGCAGAAGCTACCGCGGTGGGACGCATCGCTCATCTAGGGTCGCAGACATCAGCTGGCGCGTCCCGAGCTCGCGCGGGCAGCTCGGCGGGCGCGGCGGAACAGCTCCCGCCCGGGGCTTCCACCGAATCGGCGCTCGGAGTCTCAGAGCGGACGAAGCGTCCCCCCAGAGGAAGGACTGGGAGCCGCAGACGCCCCTGCGGGATGTCGCCGGCCACTCGCCCCACCTCGGGGTCCTGTCCCTTTTGGGTTTTCTCTGACTACTCGGGCAGGCGCCCCAGAGCTGCCAGTGGGCGCGATTTGGAAACCAGGCGTGCCGGGCCCCCGACCGCGTCCCCTCGCCCAGCCACCGCCTAGCCACAGCTCAGGGACTTTGAGGCGCCCGCGCCCCTTTGTCGCGGGATCTCTCGACCAAGCAGGCCGGACGCCCAGGCCTCGCGGTATCGAGCCTCCGTCCGCCCCGCCTCCTCGCCCTCCAGTCGGCCCCGCCCTCGCTCTCGCCCCTCCCCCGCTCCCGCCTCGCTCCCCCGGCAATCTCCTCGCGCTCCCGGCCCGGCACGCGCGCTGCGCCCGGCCGCCGCCGCCGCTGCCGCCGCCACCACCGAGCGTTCCTCCGCGGCGCCGGGCTTCCAGCTCGGGCCGGAACCGGAAGTCTGGGGGGCGGGGCCCGGCGGAGGCCAGGAGACCGAAAACGCGGCCGAGCCCGGAGCCCGGAGCCGGAGCCAGAGCCTGGACCAGAACTTGGCCGCCGCCCGCACCGCCGCCGCCCGCCGCCCGCCTGCCCTTCCCCGAGCTGCCGTCGCCGCCTCGGCCGCCACCTCCGCCTGCTCGGCCGCCAGTGATCCGCGGACTTTGGGTGTCCGGGTTGAAGGTCGGTCCGGACGTCGGACCCAGCTCGGTTCTCGGACTGTCTGGGCGGCAGCGGACGCCGCCGCCGCCGCCGCCGCCTCGTCGCCTCAGCCTGGCGTTTTGTTCCGAGAGACCCGAGAGGCGAGCAGAGCTGACAGTGATTTTGACAGTGATTTAAACCCGCTTTTGTTGTTGGCTTTTCGTTGTTTGGTTTTGTGTGTTGTGCTTGTGTGTGGCGGTTTTTCCCCCGTGGTGCATTTTATTTTTTATTGTTGTGCTCTTTTTTTCTTCCTTTTTTTTTTTTTTTAAACCTCGTGAACGTTTTTTTGGTCGGGTCTTCCGAATATGTTTTATGACGGTTGATTTTACACCAGGAGGTTTGTCTCCGAGGAAGACCTAGGGAACTGGATATCTAGCGAGAACTTCCTACGGATTCCCTGGCGCCTCGGGAAAATGGGAGCTGCTGCAAAGTTGGCGTTTGCCGTCTTTCTTATCTCTTGTTCTTCAGGTAGGTGCAGGGAGCGCGGCGCGGTGGGGCTGCTGCTGCGGCCGCGGCTGCCGCTGCTGGGGCCACGGTGGTGGTTGGGTCGGTGAGCTCCGGTGGAACCTGGGGAGGGTGCCCCACACCCCGAGCCCCTCGGCTGCCACCCCCGTGTCTGATTGTGATCTGGAAACCTCCATGAATGTTTCTCCTTTCCAGTTGGGCTGGCGAGCTGATAAGAGTGAGCGTTGTGTTGTGGAAGTGAGAAAGTCATGGTTTGTGGCCATAACACTGGATGACAGCGCTGGTTGGGTTGCAATTAAGCCACAAATACCACAAGTGACAATTTATGCAAAGGTTGAAAACTGAAAGGACTATTCCGAGATGTCATTTAGTGTGGGCTCCTCCAAAACAAGGGTTGCTTTTGTCGTCTTTTAATTAGTGCTTCACCGATGAATATCACGACATAGATCAAGTCAGTTGCTACTTAATTTTGACTGTGAGAAGCAATGCATCCTATCACCAATTCAGTCTGGGTCTCCCTTCACGTTTTCTTCAACTTCAGTGTCCAACAGTGTTAAAAATAGTTGTTGTTAGAGTATTAACTATAACCCAGTGCAGAAGAGGTATGCCGCTTCTGTGTTGGTAATGTGCTGGCTTTCAACCACCATTTGTGTTTCGGGCATAGATTTTGCTTACCTGCGGAATACTTATTTTAAACGCTTTGTATTGGAGCATTGTTTTCGGTTTAGAACTGCTCATGTGAAATTGTTCTTATTGTTAAATATGGTATACTCATAAAATAGGTTTTAGCCCAAGGTTGGAAGAATAATCTGGCCATTTTATATTTGAAATTTTTGATTTCGTGAGGACGTTCTATGGTTGCAACCAGTGGTTGGAAAAACTAGTCTTTTATATTTGAAATTTTATAAATAAATACTGCATCTAGCTCAAAGGTGCGCGAATGTACATAACAGGAGAGTTACTTCATAGATGAAAGAATTTGAAAGTCGCAATTGATCTATTTATCATAAAATTTAATATTTGGTTACGAGGTTGTGACATAGAATTATAGGGGGGAAAAACGAATTGACAGGTTTCATGGCCATGTCTTTATCTTGTTTGCTACAAGGAAATTAGAGGGTGGTAGTCGTCTTTGTGTACCTTTGTGTGATGTGCGTGTGTGTGTGTGTGTGTGTGTGTGTTTGTGTCCGTTTTCCCCACCCCCTTTTTAAAATAATCTTTTGTAATGTATAGAATTTTGCTGAATGGTACATTTCCTTGTGGTTAATAAATGGATAAAGTCTAGTCTTATGTCTGTAGTGGTATTGATCAGTTCCGGGTGGGCTGAATGTGTTGTGAAATGGCGATCATTGCCAGAGATTAACCAAAAGAATCATGTCTGTTTAAATGGAAGAAGGAACATGCTTAAGGCAGGCTGACAGTTCTTTTTGTGCAGGGTTTGGGAAGGAAGCTAAACAATGGTGTGTCTGAAATGAATGAAGGCCTTGATAACATTAAACCTCTTGCTTTTGTGACACGACTTAACCGTGTAGTTTTTATCTTTCCAGTAGTACTCTCTTTCTCTGCCCCTATATGTTCTGGCTGGTGAACTCCTCTTGTTTAAATCCCTTGTTCTGTTCTTCTGCCCTTGAGGAGGGGCATCATGGCCACTGACCAAGGAATTGTGGACATTATTCCCTCCCAAACCCACCTGAGTCATATTAATTGGTGAAGGAGGTTATTCTTGAGCAGTCTCAAGGTATTACTTCTGGAAAAGCAGGCTGTCGCTACAAATCTTACAGCTTCCTCTGCTTGGTTTGGTAGTAAAAAGAACTAAGCATTAGTTTGTGTGGGATTATTTTCATTGGGCCAGGATTATTTTCATTGGGCCAGGAAGTTAATAGCTAATATTTTGAAATAAAGTAATTTTGTTGGTATAGAGCATATAGGTATTCCACTTATATTAAACTAAGTATTGTTGTATAGGGTTTTTTAAAGGACCATTTTTTAGTTGAGCTAAAATATGTGATTCTGTTGAAGATAATTGAAGTAATCTTAAAGGCCTTAATCCATATTTATACATGAAGATTTTAGTACTTAAAATGTCTGGTTTTTTTAAAGGGCTTTTGTTATGAATCAAATGCACTCTAAAAAGGGTTATTGTGTTTCTCCAACTAATTGATTTTTCTATGTAATATGTAATCTGGCATGCTGAAAGCATTAGGGTGGCTATTTTTATGAGAATTTTAGAATTTCTCAAGTTGTCAGTTTTGTTTCTAGATATTTGATTTTTTAAAAATTTAAACCAAATGGGAAACAGTAGTAAAGAACAGTTTTATTCCAGGTATTTAGGATGAATGTTTACTGTTTCCTGTGCTATTTTGTGGACTTTGATTTTTCAATTTCCATCCCATGGTATGTATTCTGGAGACTGATTACGCAGACTATTCCTGTAGGATGTGACCAAGTGTATAATTTCCTCCTGTCTTTCATTCCAGGGAAACGTTTTGAGATTTGCTCTTACCCTGGAATGCCTACAGTTCCCTCTGATTCTGAATCTTTTCGTTCCTCTTATCCCTCCTCAGATTCTGTTTCAAAACACAGATCTTCACAGGTTTTTCTTTTTAAAGCATGGTGGTTAATTTGTATCTTTTCCCACAGTTTGTCAAAGTGTGAGGATGAGTGTAATACTTGCCCTAGAACTCAGGTTTATCCTACCTAAAGTGGCGCAGCTGTTGTGGTAGTTGAGTTGCACTGAAGTAAATTGAGAATTCCTTTGGATTCTGTGGGACCTATAGCAGTATGGTCAGTATATCTGATGAAATAAGAAATGGCTCAACCTATTTTCATAATAATACTAAGATGTTATTTGTCTTTTTCACTCTTATTATCTCTCAAAGGTTCAGTGAGTTTTCCAAGCCTATGTGATGTGTGATATCTTAACAAATTCGGTGTATTAGCACATATGAGAAATAGCTGGACATTAAAGAGATTTGTAAAATTGTAAAAAAAAAAGTAATTATGTTGCATTTTCTTTAGTTCAGCTAAGCAATTTGTGTGTGTGTGTGTGTGTGTATGAGAGAGAGAATGAGAATTTGTGGTTGGAGGGGGGTATGGCAATACAAAGAATCTTCTGGGACTCTTCTGAACTTTGGCTAACAAGTGATAGATATTAAACACTTTGTTTTCTCAAAGGCAGAATCTATTAAATATTATCTGTGATCAAATTCAAATATAATATATTGAAACATGCAGAGAAGAAGAGAAATAAAACCACCCTCTTCCACCATTCATTTTGAATTTTTTTCTATTTGTGATCTAAGTCAATAGTTCTTAAGCTGGGATGATTTTTGCCTCCCCCAAACCCCCACCAAAGGGATATTTGGAGACATTTTTGGAGATGGTGGAGAGGGGCAGGTGTGCTACTGGCATCTAGTGGGTAGAGGGCAGGGATGCTGCTAATCATCCTTCAGTGCGCAGAACAGCTTTCCACAACAAAGAACTATCTGGCTCAAAATGTCAGTAGTGTTGAGGTTGAGAAACTGTTCTAAACTTTTAATTTTTAAGAGCATTGGTATATAAGTAAAAGGGCTCTGCTTCCCTCAACCCCCCAAAGTCAGTAATCGAAATCAGTAATCTAAATTTTATGAGTACATGGTATTGATGATCTCCAGGTGACCTTGTATTGAAATTTTTCATTTTTTCATTATCCTTTAAAAGTAGAACATCCTTTAAAAGTTTGAGAAACTGACTGTAGATGTGCACATTCTTTCATCCTATTATACTTTAATAAAAACGTTTTGTTGACTGTTACGAATAAACTCTCTAATCACTTGTTTTGATAGAGTGCTCATGAAGACTTCATGTTCATGACTGTGATGAATGATTGGTCAGGGTATCAAGTTTATTTGCTTTAGATCCAGTTTCTTTTTTGCCATAATTATCTTCTTTGCCATAATTATCTTCTTTAAGGATATTTCTTCTTATCCTTATTGAAATCACTGTGCTGCATGGTGGCAGTGTGTGTGTGTTTCAGATACCTGAAAGTATCATATGGAAGAAATGTGGTCACTATTATATGTTCCCTGAATGGATTCAAGGTAGAAATTTGTTTTTTTTTTTTTAAAGTGTATTTCTTTTGTCTAGCTAACTTTAGTTTCAAGAAACTTTAAAAGTGATTTCTTAATTGAATAATTTTCTTGAGAATCATTAGCTGGGTTTTGGTTACCGTTTGACTCATTTAGGTACAGTAAGTAATATTTTAAAATCTTGCAGACCGTTGCTTTTTTTAAGGTTAAATCTTGACTGTAATTAATAACCGCTTGCCTTGTTTTGAACTCTGGATTTAAGGAAGTTAACCCAGCCAGCCAAGATAAGAATTACAGTGAAACTCTCAACAAATTAAGTAGCACTACACTATTAAGAAGAAAATTCTGAAGTTACTCCCACAAAAAGTGGGCAAATAAACTTCATACCATCTCCGTAACACACCTCCCATACTCTCCTCTCTAGTACTACTGACATTTTCACCTTTTGGGTTAATCAGGCTCACTCTTTGTGAGAAGTGAAATCATATATAAACCAAATGAGATTTTAATAATCTCTAAATTGTTTATTTAGATTCTAAGACTTTATTTTGTTGCATTTTTACTTTTGTAAATACTATTCTTATTTTCTCATCTTTGATGTTCCGTAAATCTGTGATTTAAATCTGTCTTTTCGTGTTCTTTTATGTTGCCACTTGTCATAGTGTCTCTCAGATCATAGGTAAGGTTAGTTAGCAACGTTGGATACTAGTGTCACTGGTACACCTTCACTTTTTGTTCTCTGTTCTATAACTCATCATTTCTTTCATTCCCTTTCATTATAGTTCCCTTTCCATTTTGCTCCCTTCTTTCTCTGTACCCTTTTCTTTCTCTGTCCCTTTTGTATTTCTCTATACTGTAGGCTGCTTGCTTGGGAAAAGTCAGTGGTTGCTTAACATCAAGGGTGGCTCAAGAGGGCTCACCCATGGTTTAAGTGAAAATGGATTGAATTTAGAATACTTGAGAATTCACCAGATAGTCTTTTCTACTGTTCTTTCATTTGCTGGTTTCTGGACTACTACATACACACTTGGGAGTATTGTTACTCTCTTGGAATCAAATGGCTTGAACTTTATTTAAATTGCTCTTTTTTTTTAATGTTAAGATTTTCCTTAATTCTTTGTTGTTTACAAAAAGTCTCTCTTTTATTATTATTCATTCATCATTCAAAATTTGACCAGACCTGAGAGCACATTTATTGCCTCTGATAAGACCACATTAGACTTCCTCTGTGGTAGATTTAATTCTGTTAGGTCATAACAGTCATGTCTAGACAGAACATTGATTTCAAATTGACTATTGAACATGAAAGTACCAGGAATAGTGTATAGAGGAAGGAGAAGGAAAGTCAAGAAGGTAAGAAAACTACTGTAGATATCAATTGATTTTTCAGTTATTTTCCGTCTAGATTTCTGTTAGTTGGTTTCGTATACCCCATACATCTAGTGGTCATGTTTTGTTTCATAAAGGGACTTAAAGGAAATATATTGTTGTCTTTAAGGTCGGATTTCTTGAACTGTTAGAATGTGGGCCTAAGGGGAAAAACTTGGGAGGTTCATATGGATGGAGACCAAGAATGTGGTCATGGTGATTAGTGGACTTGGGTTCTGATGCCAGTGCTGCCACTATCTAGCTCATCTATCGTTTTCTTTTACCGATTATTATAGTACCTTTCTAGCTAAGACTAGCTAGTTCTTTGTCACTACTTTCTCTTCTTTTCAGCCCATTCATATAGTTGCCAGAGTGACTTCATTAAAAATAAATCTGAATATATTATTCTTGATTAAAATCTTTCACGACTGAGTCACCTTTAGCATGTAATGTAATGTCTTATAATGGCATACGAGGTCTTTAATCATTTGATTCCTGCCTGTTTTCTGTAACATCTTAGTATAGTGGTTAAGAGTATGGACTCTAAATTGTGGTTTCACAACTTAACCTTGGTCAAGTCATGTCATCTTTGTGTGCCTCAGTTTTCTCATCTACAAAATGGGGATATTAATGGTGCCTACCTCAGAGGATGAAGATTAAACAGAACATAAATGCTAGGTATTCTACTGCAGCTCCTCCTTAGCATGAGTGCTATTGTATATTCCAGCCATACAAACTTGACTTGCAGCTTCCTGAATGTGTCATCCTTTATTATATATCAGTATGGTGCCTTTGTACATTATTTCTTCCTCCTTTACCTGGTTAAGTCATTGTTGGTTTTAAGACTGAGAAGTGTCACCTCCTTAGAAACATTTTCTGTGCCATCCAACCTAGATTGAATAGTTGCTTTCTGTTCATCTAAACAGCATGTAAATAACCTTGATTTCAGTAATTATTGCAGAGGTTTACTTGCCTATTTCCACTTTTGCCTGTACAAATGTTTACTTTCCTGTTTCCATTCTTTGGAGACATCTTCCCTTTATCTGTAGACTCATTCCTATAACCTGGCACACAGTAGGTGCTCAGCAAATGTTTATTGAATGAATGAAATGAAATTGTTTCACTTCTCTGAGCCAGAGTTTTCCTCTTATGTATTAAAGTGATGAACTTGGATTAGATGATTTCTGAATTTTTTCCCTACTCTAAAAACCTTACGATTCTATAATTTTAAGGTTAGAGTTCAATGAAAACATTTTATTAAGAAAAAATTATTTTGCTGGCTGTTTTGATAGCTGTAAGTTCTGTCCTTTAAAATTTTTTTAAAAATTAAAATATAGTTTGAATCATACGGATTTAGAAGGCATTTTACATATCTCTAAATTCCCTGGCTTTCATAATTTTTTTGATCATAACCCACAATAAGATTTACACATTCCATCATGACTTAGTTCTCACGTAGTAGTAGTGGTAGTACGTGTGTGTATCAGAAATAAAAGTTTCACAAACTATTTACTCTTACTGTGTGCACTTATTTTTATGTTCTATTTCACTTAAAAAATGTTGATTATGACCCATTGATTGATTCAGTGACCAACTATTGGATTGCAAATGCCTAAAAAACACTGATCTAGTTCAACAATCCCCTATTCTCTCTACCAAGTACTCTCTGTGGAGAAGGAAACTAAAAATGCACTGAAAAATATGGTAAATAGTTAATCTACAATAGAGAATGCATGCCTAGGTACAGAATATAAGGAAAACTTATCCGAAGGGAGACCATGGATCTGCTCTGACTCAGCTCTTCTCTCTTTTGGACTAGTTGGATAAATCAAGTACGCGTGAAGATCCTGAAACAAAATTAGATTTTAATTTTGGGGAATTCAGAATTTTTAATTTAGGAATGACTTGCTGGAGGAGAGATCCTAATACTAGGAAAAAAAATTGTAGCAGGAGGTTGAAAAACATATTAATATTCATCCTAATATGAAGAAAAGGCACAAAATAGCATCAGGAACACAAAGGGCTTTTGGAAATAAACTTGACCATGGATGGAAGGAAAATTGGGTTGGAGAAATTTTGACTAAATCCAAGGAAGAGATTTATGTGCTGAAGAAATGTTCATAATTGCTTGAAGAAGTAGGACAATCTCAGTTTGAGGGGGTTAAATCCAGATGAAAAGTAATTATTAATAAAATTGAGAAGAGGTAGGAGTAAAAGGTACAGGTCCTAATGTATGTGCCCAATACATACATGTAAAATATGAGACAGAAAAGCAACTTGAAGATTAAGGTAGAATGGTAGCACTACTAAATAAAATTGATAAAGAAATAATGAGCCAGAAGAAAATAGGAAGTGCTTTCATAACTAAAGAAGTTTACAGGTAGTATGGATTTAAATGATAAGCATGAATGAAAATACAGACATAGATTTAGAAAAATAAAAGAGTACATAGAAAACATTAGAGCATGTAATATTCTCTTACAGGGGCCAACATTGTATGATGGATATGTCTCCTTTGTGATGTCTAGTTAAAGAATTCTAGGTATTAGTGGCTCAATATGTTGTTTGTCTTTAAATAATGGTCAAATTTCAGTAATTATGGTGATTACTCATACTGATCATCCAGATTATATTCTTTGGAATCTATGTGAGGCATTTTCCTTACAGTAAGTTGTACTATTCTAAAGAAGTAAATTTAGATACTTTTTTGAATTTGGTATATGCTATTCATGCCTGAAGCCTAAAGCTTTCAATAACCATTCTTTTGGACTTGATAGATGCAGTTTTTCTTTTTTTGGCTGGCTGTAATCACACTGGGAATCACTTTATTCCCTAATGTTACTGAAGGAAATAAATGTAAAGCGAGAAGATAGTTACTACATTAGAAGGACTGGCTGTATGTGTGGGGAGGGATTGCCTTTTAGAAGATTTTTAAAACTAGTCAAGTCTTTACATAGTATAATAAAAATAAGTATCGGTTTACAAAGCTTGGAGGGAGAATTTATCCTATTTTTGATTAACT
Source organism: Lepilemur ruficaudatus (assembly GCA_963574885.1). NCBI lineage: Eukaryota > Metazoa > Chordata > Mammalia > Primates > Lepilemuridae > Lepilemur > Lepilemur ruficaudatus. The sequence continues at coordinate 51,877 of CAUYRT010064957.1, read as the reverse complement.
TTAAAATTTATATTTTATAGAAATGAGCCCATTATTAGGAAGAATTTGTTGTTCTTCACATCTTTATGACTATATATGATCAATCAAGCTTGTTCCAGGGCATTATTTCAAGAAAGGAGAATGGGCAAGTTATGAGATCTTGGCAAGTTTCTAAAACTCTGAGATTAATTTTTTAAGTTTGTAAACCAAGATGTTATTAAATGAAATGATATGCCATGTAACACAGTAACTGGTCCAGAGTAGATCTTACATACATGTTAGTTTTTAATCTATCTGTAAGTCTCATTTTAAAGGATGTAGTATGTAAAATATTATAAAATATACATTTAGTTCTTGGGATATTTTTAAATTTGCAGATAAATAAATTACTTATCAGTTAATGTGAAATAATATTTTGACTAAACGATCCAGCCAAAGAAAATATCATTATAGAGTGCCAGATAGGTGCCAGGAAATAATCTAGAACATTCAGATATCATGATTATTTACACAGAGTTCTTTAAGGTTTCATTGTTCTAGCCTGCACTAAAAAGAAACATTGGAGTAAATCTTCATCTCTATTTATTTGTTGGAATTTAAAATATTTTTCTTGGATAACTTAAACTTTAAGTATTTTAAAATATTTTATGTAGAATTAAAGTTTTGAAAAATCTCAAGTCTGTTTTTCTGTACCAGCTACTTTAAGGTTTGAAAACACAGCCGTTCAAGCTTTGATATCAGTATTTTGAATGTGGTGTGATATTTTGGACTAAAACTTAGAGTCATTCAAATTTCCACTTTCCTCTTTGACAACCATTAAAACCTCGCTTTACTCATCCCTAAATTAAAGAGGATGAAATAAGTACTCATTCATTTAACAAATCGACATTGAACTACATGCTAGGCACTATGCTAAGTGCTTGGGATACAGCAGTGTACAAGACAAATGTGATTATGCTTTCTGGAACTTATAGTCATAAAATAAGTAGTCAAATGAATAAAATAATTACAAATTGTCATATGTGCTCTGACAGAAATTGAGTGCTGAGAGGATCACTGTTTGGCTCACATCACATATCACAATCTCTATTTATTTATCCACCTATTTATTATTTGTCTTTTCCACTACTAAAGTTTAAATTCTATGAGAGGAGGTATCTCACTTGTTCATCACAGTACCCCTAGGGCATGGCACAATTTTTGGCACAGAGCAGAAGCTCAGTTAGTATCTGGTCATTAAATATGAAATGTCTGATTCTGAATCAAAAGTGTAATTTATTATATCTCAAACAAGAAGCAGTACAATTAAAGTATGTACCTAAACTGTCGACACAGTTTTGCCATCTTAACGGTAGCTTGTTTATGCCAGCAGTGAGGAAGCTTGGAGAACTTGGTGAGAATTGAATATTTTTCCTTGCAAGAAGTGGTTGAAAGCATGGAAGAAGTGGTAGTCAGTTGGTGCAAGGTCTGGTGAATATGGTGGATGACAGAGAGTTTCCAAGTCCAGCCTCTGTAGTTTGAGCAGCATTGTTTGTGCAATATGTGGTTCAGTGTAGTCTTGCAAGAGGATTAGCCTGTCTCTGTTGACCAGTCACGGCTGCTTAATCGCAAGCATCCTTATCATTTCTTCTAGTTAGTTGCAGTAGACATCTTCTGTAATCGATTGACCAGGTTTCTTGAAGCTGTAGTGGATAATACCAGTGCTGGACCACCAGACAGACACTGTTTGCTTTTTTGGATGAATATTTGGTTTTGTACTGTGTTTGGATGGTTCACCTTTATCCAAGCATTGTGCTGAACACTTGTGATTGTCAAAAAGAATCCATTTTTTCGTCACACGTAACAATTATGGTGTAGAAATGGTTCACCTTTGTGTCTTGACAGCAAAGAAAGGCAAGCTTCCAGATGATTTCTCTTCTGACGCTCGTTAAATTCATAAGGAACCTATCTATCCAGCTTCTTTAACTTGCCAATTTGTCGTAAATGGGCCAGTACTGTGGGAATAGTAATGTCAATCCATGCTGCTAATTCACTTGCAGGTTGAGATGGATTCGCTTCCACTACAGCTTTCAGTTCATCGTTATCCACCTTGGTCTCAGATTGCCCAGGTGGCTCATTTTCAAGATTAACATCACCAGAACAGAACTTCTCAAACTATCACCTTGTTGTGTGTTCATTAGCCACATCTTTCCAAAATACTTCATTGATATTTTGAGCTGTCTGTGCTGCATTGGTTCCAGGACAGAACTCATATTCGAAAATAGCACGAGTTTTTGTCTTATCCATGGCTTCACAAAAATTGCTCTAAAAAAATCTGAAAGATAATCACAAGCCAAACCATGCATTTGAAAGAATGAGGATCTACCTTCACCATAAAAATAAATCAAGAAGTGTCAAAGTAAAATGTCAGAGATACCAACTGTCAAACTTAGTATTAAGGAAATTGGACATTTTACACTTAATAACCTCATATTTAACTGGCTGCCTGAAGAAATGAATGCAGGGATGGGACTAGAGAGATAGGGACAAGACCTTGCAGGTCTTTAATAGTGGAAGGAGTTAGAATAAATGCTTAAGGCAGTGGGAAGCAAAGAGTTTTAAGGAGGAGCTGGATCTGGGTTATGTGTTAAGATCATTTTGGCAACTATCAGAAAAACATATTGGAAGTGTATGGGAGTGAAGAAGTTAGACCAGTTAGGAGCCTACTGCATCAGTGTAGAGATACTAGATGCTCTCCAGGGTCCCTCTAGCTTTCAACATTCTCTGATTGTAACTCTTGCCTACACTTACCAGTTTTCCTCTTGTATGTTTTAGACACTCTTTTTTTTTTTTCCCTGCCAACCATTACTTAAACCGGATAGACTTTTTGTACACATGAGAACTGTGAATATAATGTCTCACACAAAACAAAAACAAATCACAAAAAGAGATAATAAAACACAGAGGTTATTGAATTTTGTGACAAGTTCCTGTCTTTAGGTTTTGTATATCTGCTAATTTGTAGTCTTAGTTACATAAGCATTCCTATTTTTCTCTGAAACTTTGTCTTTACTCCTTTTTAAATGCCTATTTTTTCATAAGGTCACCACTATTTTATTGTTTCAAACTTGTAATATGCTGTGTTGTTAGTGTGGTTGAAGATTTAGACGTGGAAACTCAGCATATTTTGTATCTTCATTCTTAGGAATTTGATATCTTTTCAGGTTATCAAGTTCTTACAGTAAGGCTGAAAGGATAAATAGTTAATACTTTGGACTGTTAGTTTTATTCAGGGCTACAGTCTGTAACTCTATGTAGTCAGTTTGAATAATTTTGTCTGGAAAGATTTCAAGCCTCAATGGATGGTGGGGGAAGGTGGTGCTTGTCACAGAGAAATCAGCTCTTTATTATGGCAGAAGTTCAGCATCATCATCTTTGACTTGGAAAAACTGCATTATTGCACAGAGGTAAACCAGAAGAGATGTTAAACTTTACTAAATTTAAAAATTGTGATTTCGGCTACCTCATTTCATTTGGTGTCATTTGTTTCTTTCATTTTGGAAGCAGGTAAAACTATCTATCTTTGGTAAGCCACATTCTATAAAAAAGTGCAGTTTCACCTGTAAATATTATAGGCCATTTTATTATTTCCTTAAGTAAAGTAGTTCTAGAAAAAGAACTGGTTGCTAGCCTTTGTTTAACCTCCTAGTGGAGTTTCAGACATTAGGATTAGTGAACAGAATTTGCTAATTTTATTTAATTTAAGACTTGAGGGAGGAGGGGATGGGTAAATTCACACCTAATGGGTGCCTTGTGAGCTGTCTGGGGGATGGGCACACTTGTAGCTTTTACTCAGGCAGTGCAAAGGCAATTTATGTGACCAAAGTGTTTGTACCCCCATAATATTCTGAAATTTAAAAAAGCTTGAAATGAACTTGTATAAATATACTTTAAAATGATATGGGGAGAAATGAAAAGTCAAAGAGTAAGAATGATGATAAATAATGAGTAAGGGAAGTTGCAAGATAACTTGTATAAGATGGGCATAGTAATAATAAAGCAATTTGATTAGCAGGTATTCAACAGTAGAATAAAGCATCTTTCCAAGTGGCCAGAAAAATGATTGAATAGGCACTGACCATCCTTTTATTCTTACATAAATACTATATAATACATCTTACCTTATAAGTCTTATTTTCTTCCTTGGTTCTTCAGAGATACATAAACCTGGCTTGGATGTTGAGTTAGGAAATTAATTGCTAATTGTATTTTTTGTTAAAATGTAAATAGAGGTTCCTTATTAGTTGAGAGGGCTAAAAATAATAGAGTCAATTAAATTAGGAGGCTTCGAATGCTAAGAGGGCCTAACAGATTGTCGGGTACTATTTTCTCCTGTAATTCCCTGTATCAGAAAGATTCTAATGAAAAATAAATTGTTCAAGCTGATCCTCACTTCTGAAGGATGGAGTAAAAGGTTAGGGTCAGAGAAAAAGAATGTAGTTACACTTTTTTTCCCTTTTGAATCAGTGAAAGGTAGTTTTGATCTTTTACCCACAGGTCTTACCCTTCACTATGGTAGCCCAAGAATATTCCCACATCAAGAATTGTAGTTTCTAGTTAGTCGGCAACATATATTTAACAGCCCTGAGTTAAGCAGTGTTTTTACAATTAATGCCTAGCTTCGTATATGTGATATGGAAGGAAATCAGCTCACTAAGCCAGAGAACAGAAAAGTAGATGAGCCTACTCTGTTGTAGATTATAAAATTTTCTACTGCTGCGACATGTGATTTGCCAGAAAGGGTTAGTTAATAGAAATAAAAGCTGATGTTGTTTCCTACAAATGTAGCTGGCTGTTGGCAAGAATGCTTTTCCAAAAAAGCAGCTCTAAGAACTTCCTTTAGTCTTCAAATTTGGTGAAAGTAATTAATTATGCAATTCTTGGACTAGTATACTAGAAAGAACAAACATTCTGCAGGGAGAAGACTTGAGTGTTGTGCCCCTCTGTACTATGGTGTAATATACCATGTGAATTTGGAAAAATCCTGTAACCTTAGTTTCTTCATCCCTGAAGTAGAATTTATAATGCCTACCTCACAAGATTTCAGTGAGGATCAAAAGCTACACACACAAACCCAGGCACCCTCACATGAACATATACATGTAACTTTTAAAATTTTGAAATGTTATACCAAATATTTGTAATTAATGCAATAATGTTTTTCATGGAATAGAGAACAATAGGAGGGGTTCAAGTGAACTATAATAACACTTCTAATTAAGAATTTGTGAATCTTAAAGGGTAGACATTTATCTTTAGATTGTCTATGAATAAAGGGGTTAATTCCCTACACCAAATATAAAATATTAGAGGAATGTTTATTCCATACAGTGACCTTAAAGGCACTACATAATATGGCCCCTTTTCAACCTCATCTTTTGCTGTATTGGTCCTCTGGTAGTTCCTACAACAAACCAATTGCTTTTTAGTATTCTGAACTTTTTTCACTTGCCTTCCGTTAATATTTATAAGAGGGACCATATCTTATGTATTCACTGTAGTTTCCTCAGTGCTTAGCACATAATAGATGTTTAACAAATATTTGTGAGTGAATGTCCAATGCTTTCAAGTGCTTAGGACAGGGGTTTACAAAGCTTTTTTTGCAAAATGCCAGATAGTATTTTAGGCAATCCCTTTTGCAATTATTCAGCTGTAACAAAAAAGTAGTCATAGACAATAGGTAAATAAATCAGTATGACTGTGTTCCAGTAAAACTTTATTTGTGGACACTGAAATTTGATTTTCATATTATTTTCATGTGTCACAAAATATTATTCTTTTGATTTTTTTCAACCATTTGAAAATGTAAAAACCATTGTTCAGGGGCTGTATAAAACAGATCCCAGCCTGGATTTGACCTGCAGGCTGTAGTTTGCTATTCCCTTGGACATTGTACAGATGACACCTCTCCCCCATCTTAGAAATATATTACATTTAAAAACTTTGATTAGAACCTCAGAAGCATTTTCTTATAGAATCACTGTCATATGTGTTAATTAAGTTCCAGACCCATCCACAAGCCTGTTTTATCTCCAGTGTTTTATTCCAACAATACAACTTTACCTCCTGCAATAACACTGTCTCTGAGAGAAAATGGATTTAGTGTTTCTTCTTGGACCAGAAGAAACACAGATTGTCCTCTGCTTTAGCACTATCAGACTTACTTTCTTCCCTGATGTCTCTCTTCTACCTGCTGGGTTTTGCACCCTAGGAAGTACCCTGCTTCTAGGGACTTCTGTAGGGTCCCATGGTAACAAGATTAAAAAGAGCTTTGTGTATGTGATTAAAGGGAGGCCAAGAGAGGAGAAAAGTGGAAAGAGAGAGTGCAAAGTAGTTTCTTTTCAAACTGCAGGTCACAACATATTCGAGGGTCATGAAATCAATGTAGAGGGTCACCACTAACCAAAAAGAAAGAAAGTAGAAAATAATAGAATGAATCACACGTAGTAAAGGATAGTTTTGTGAAACTTTAATTATGTGTGTGATTATATGTATATATTACTGGGTCACAATGAGAAATGTATTTCTTACTGTGGTTGTGGTTAGAAAAGTTTGAAAAGCTGTGTTCTAAGGGTTTGGGATACTTAGATTTTTTTTTTTCCTTGTTGTATATGACAGACAAATGAAAAATACAAAGGAAGCCTTTTGATTGCTTGCTACAATGTGTTTCTGGTACTGAGCTACCATATGAGATAGTTAACTGTTTTACAGATGAGAAAAAAGGGTCATATGGCTAATAAGCTTCACAACTGAGATTCAAACAGAAGCTCACCTTATTTTAGAATATGTGCTTCTTCCGTTATACTGTGTGATTTTCCCTGTAGGGACAGAAGGCATGTATGACTTCCTTTGTGTTTCAGAGGACAAAAATTATCTCAGTTGGTGACAGCTCACCAGATTTCTAGAGACGAGGTATTGGCTTCAGTGATAGGACAGGGCCACTGGAAAAGTGTGAAGAAAATGGTTATGAACTCTATATGAAGAATGGCAACATGTGAAAGAGAGGAGGAATTTAACCTTCACAACCCCAACCTGCAGCCTTTATACATCACCACCAGTTGGGCTCTTAACTCATGTTAGAAATAGCAAGGGATTGAGATGAGGTTTGGTGAGGAAGAACAATATAATTATGTCTTACCTGAAAGGGGAATGAGGAGGGAAACCCAAGTGGCAGAGCCACTTGGCCCCCCAGATGGGTTGGCAGTTCCCAGATGGCAATTTACAAGTAGATGTAGGTAAGACAGGGCCTGCTATTAATTGTGTTGCAAGTGAAAGTCTTGGCTTTGGAGACTTGTAGCTTTGATATGCTAATTGAAAGTAGTTCTTTTAAAGTTATATTAAGGGAAGGCTTATCTTAGCAACACTTAGTCCAGTCAGTTACCCGTTTTAAGTATTGAAAAATCATAATACATGTCTTTAAGACATCTCTGTTTCTCTTATATTTTGAGTTAGCAAGTGTGGTAAAACCTAATTTATGCTGATTCTGATTTGATTTGGAATTGTCTGGGGGGAAAAAGATTGATGGGAAGGGCCTTCTTCACTAGAAAAGTAACAAAACCATAGTTTGTTTTGGTTTGGTTTGGACAGATACATACCTGGTTAATTGAATGGAAAGATGACAGACCCTTATGAAAATGTGTTCATCTTTCCCTGGCTAAATTGGGGTTCTTCCTTTTGCAGTGGGAGTTACTGATTCATATGGAATGAGTTTCAACTACGGAGTAGCATCTGAAGACTTAGACTTAATATCTTTTAGCCCTATCACTTACCCCTACAGTATTGCTTACCATCCTGTATTATAATTGCTTGTTAATGTGTTTGTTTACCAGCTGACCCTAAATTCTTTCAAGATTCAGTGTTAAATTAGTGTTCAGTGTAGATTAAGAGTTTTGAAGCCAGATTACCTGGTCCTCATCTGGAAAATGGAGATAATAAGGATGCCTACCTTATATAGTTATTATAAAGTATAAGTGAGTTGATATTTGTAAAGTGCTTTGAATGATTTCTCACATGTAGCATTCTAAATAACTCAGTAAATATTAATTGCTGATGCTGCTTGTTATTGCCTACCAGTGTCTAGCTCTGAACTATTTCTATCTCTGAACTATTTATTGAATATGAACAAGTTACAATGTAGTGAATCTAATACCTACGGCATTCCAACTGAGTGCATTCCAGTATATTTCGTGAGAAACTGTACCTTTGCAGATGGCCTGATGTTTGTTTTATTTATAATATTTATATTTATTTATTTGACTCTGATTTAATTTTAGAACATCAGTTGGTGTTCAGGAAAGAATACTAACATTTTCAATTATGTAATTTAGTAGTGATTGTCTTATATAAGGATTTTTTGGGGGGATCTTTTTAGAAAACTGTAAAATAGAGTGGAATAATATGTCATTCAGTAGTATACAGGTTGAGTATCCCAGAGCTCAAAATCTGAAATGCTTCAAAATTTTAAACTTATTGAGGGACAACATGACACTCAAAGGAAATGCTTGTTCAGATTTTGGATTTTCAGATTTGGGATACTGGCTGGGCACAGTGGCTCACGCCTGTAATAATAGCACTCTGGGAGGCTGAGGTGAGAGGATCACTTGAGGTCAGGAGTTCGAGACCAGCCTGAGCAAGAGTGATACCCTGTCTCTACTAAAAAAAAAAAAAAAAATAGAAAAAAAATTACTCAGGTAACTAAAAATAGAAAATATTAGTCAGGCCTAGTGGCGTGCACCTATAGGCCTAGCTACTGGGGAGGCTGAGGCAGGAGGATTGCTCGAGCCCAGGAGTTTGAGGTTGCAGTGAGCTAGGCTAACGCCATGGCACTCTAACCTGAGCAACAGAGCGAGAAAAAAAAAAAAAAAAAAGATTTTGGATACTTAACTGGTATGCTGCCAATATTTCAAAATTTAAAAAAATCTGAAATCTGAAACACTTCTGATCCCAAGCGTTTCAGATGAGGTATACTCAACCTGTATTCTCAAATGAGAGCACCTCAAAACCTTCTTTCGAAAATGAGATAAAGAGGAGTGGGTATGTTAGGGGAATAACTGAATTTCCAAAACTATATCTTGTTTTATTTCCTCAGCATCTAAATACCAGCATTTTGGGGAAAATATCCATTTACTGATGCTTTATAGTTTTCTAAGTGATTCCATTTCTATTTCTATTTGATCTTATTTGAACCTGTTTGAAATAGGCTCTGTGTTTTGTTTGCTTGTTTTAACTCGAACCCTGGGATAATATAATTTGCTTGCAGTCACTAATGGGTTGAGCTAGAACTAAAACCCTGACTTTCCAGTTCAGTGTTCTTTTGTAGAAGTAAAAAATGCTTACTGGCTTTTAGAGAGTCCTCCTTCACCTTCTCCTACCCTTAGTGGGGGAAATGTTTGCAGTATTTTATATTGTTGGTTGTTTTACAGATTATCTTTGTACCACACTTTGAGAGACCTATGTTGAGAGCCTGGGGAGTGGGAAGTAGTAATACAGCAATAGGAAGCACCAAGTGAGCTCTAATTCTAGGGCAGATGTTGTTTTGATCTTGTTTGGCTAGCTTGATGGCAGCCATAAATCTATATGTGTTAATTGTTGCCTGAAGGAAATTTGTAGGTAAATCCTGCCCTTGATTGCTGCAAAAGTGTTTTTCTCAATCACTTTTGCTTTTGATTAAGAATGTTTAAAATTGTTTTCCTAATGGGCCATTGTTATATCTGTCTTATTCCACCTGTGCCAGAATTTTACATTATTACATTTCTTTGGACAAAATTGTAACTGGCCAGTTATGTCACAGCCTGTTATCTATAACAATAATATTGCTAATGATTACCATTTGTTAAAACTACCATTATTAACAACCACCACTCATAGCATGCTCTGGGCTAAGTGCTTATAAGTTTTAGTGATACTGCTCATGACTACAAAATAAATATTCCCATTTTATAGATGAGGAAACTGAGACTCAGTAACTTGCCTAAGGCTATGTAACGAAGAAGTAGCAGAGTCCGGGTCTGCAGGGCTTAAATCTTTCTATTGAATCAAATATTCTAAAACATATTAAAATATGAGTTACTAATTCCAGGGCAGTGTGACTTTCTCTGAACCCATTCTGCCAAGGTTCTCTACCCCTAACCCCACCCTAATGGCAGTTGCTGTTGCTAGCACTCCTTGAAACCTATGCTGTGATAAAAAAAATACTGAGCTCTACCTAGTTCAGATGTTGCTGGTTTATTATAGTTCCTGTGATTGAAACAGTAGAGCTTTCTCTACCTCTGAAATGAAAGTACAGTTGACCTTTTAACAACATGGGGAAGAGGGATGCTGACCCCCACCCCCACACTCGAAAATCCAAGAATAACTTTTGACTCTCCCAAAACTTAATTACTCATAGCTTACTGTTGAGTAGAAGCCTTACCAATAACATAGACAGTCGATTAACACATATTTTGTATATTATATGCATTATGTACTGTCTTCTTACAATAAGGAAGCCGGAGAGAAGAAAATATTAAGAAAATCATAAGGAAGAGAAAGTATATTTACTGTTCATTAACTGGAGCTGGATCATCATAAAGGTCTTCATCTTCAGTGTTTTCACACTGAGTAGGCTGAGGAGGAGGAGGGACAGGAGTTGGTTTTGCTGTCTCAGATGGAAGAAAATCCACATACTAATAGTGGACTGCTGCAGTTCAAATTCATGTTGTTCCAGGGTCAGTTGTAATTGTTTGTCCCCAGCTGTTTAAAGACTGAGCAACAGAAGTTGTTCCATTTGGTTATATAATAGCCACAATCGCAACTAGGTCAGAATTCATTTGCTGTGATCACCACTTGAGTAATTAGTGAATCAAATATTCAGAGTAAGTGCATCTTCTTAAAATGATTATATCTTGATTCAGAGAAATTGAATTAATGGAAATTTGCTCATGTAGAGGAAACAAATGTATGTTCTTTTTGACTCATATTTAGAAAATAATTTAATGATACTGGTCAGTAATTATTTACTTGGTGCCTGTTACCTATGCTGGGTGGTGAGGAAGAACATGTTAGATAAGTATGAATGGTTCTGGCGTTAGAATATGTGGTTTCCTTCCACATGTTCATATCAAGACACATTGATAAAAAGATATAACACATACTTTGTTTTTCCAAATCCAGTGAGCTCAATTTTCTGTTACTATAATTTTTAAAGTATTGATTAGCTTGCAGAAACTGAAATATGATGAAGAGAATAGGAACAAAAGAAAATCCCTTATTTCTGTGTTTTTTAGGCTAGGGAGTATGAAGAAAGGTGGCAAATGAGTAGTGGAAACAAGTAAATGAATCCATGATTTGAATTTAAGTGACTGGGTTTATAGAAAAACTAATATTGTCATAGTCTAATCCATTTAGTTGTAATTTCCATTATAATTAAAGAATAATCCAGTTAGTTGCTGAAATCAACCAACGTTTAAGTGGTACCTGTTGTGTGCTTCTCAGTGTACCAGGTACTCATAGAGCTTACAAAGGAATGTAGAATCTTTAGTTGTCTAAGAAACTAGTCACTTTGGAATGATAAACCTTACATCTAAACATAATACACATTATAAAACTGAAAGTGCAATATAAAAACATTTGGCACGTTGACTACTAAAATTAATGATGTCTGGCACCAAGTGTCATTTCTGTTTTTGGAGGCTTTGGTTATCTTCTAGAACCTTACTATGTGAGGGATGCATTTCAGATTCTACTTGATTTAGTCTTTTTGAGACCTTGTGGGCCTTGTTTCTTCCTTAATTTATTGTTGCTAAAATAAAAGCACTATGATCAGGATTGTGGCCCTCATGTTTATCACTGTAATCCTAGTGTCCAGTGCTCAATAAATATTTGTTGAATAAATTAATGTGAAAGAGTCTCCTTTTACTCTCTCACTCTCCAACTTCTTGAAATGGGTCCACATCTGTACTGTTTGTTCTCTCTTCAACCCACTGTTAATCTTAAGTGACCTAATTCCCTCAAAGATTAGTGATTTTCTAATTGCCTAAAGGGCTCTTGTTAACTATATTTGGTTACAACTTGACTTTTCTGTATGTTTGATGCTATTTTCTGTCTGTTTTGTTCCTTCTTGAAATTCTTTTGTCTCTTTACTCTCCCAGTTCTTCTGACTGCAGCCCCTTGCCACCTCAATATTCATTCTGTCCATTGTTTTTGTGTTGCTGTTCCTCAAGAATTTAATCCTTATGGAATTTTATATACCCTTCCCTGCTTTAAGTAATCACATCTCACCTTTAGTTTTTAACTAAATGCAGATGTCCAGAGTTACAGCACTGACTCTGATCTCCCTCTTGAGCTCCAGACTTATTTATTAGTCATCCAGTAAACATTAAGTATATGTCAGGACTGTGATTATGTAGATGGAGAAGACACAGTCTTTACCCTAGAGGATTCACAGCCTAGTTGGAGGAAAATGATTAGTAAACTAGCAATTATGCACTATATCATATCTATATTAGAGTGCCTTGGGATTGAAGAATAATGTGACCTAGTTCATTTTGGAGGTAATATTTTCTGCAGTGATGTTCAAAGTGATCTTGAAGGATGATTAGGAGTTCTCCAGATGAATGAAGTGGGAGGAATATTTTATGTTGTCTCTGCCAAGCCTGGTGAGTGTACTCCCAGCTTAGTAAGGACAAGTTCCCCAAGGCCTGAGGACACATAACCTCAGGCAGAGTTTGCCCAGGGGTGCCAATGTCATGGCCGACAAAATGGTATCAAGCATTAAATCCAGAGAGAGAGAAGTGACTGTGAAAACAGGAAAGTTAATAACAAAATCCATTACTATTACCTCAAAGTAGTGTGGGTAAAGGAATGATTTAGACTGAGGCTCTAAAAGTGGTTCATGTTCATTAAGATGTGAAAAGAGTAACACATGGAGGTAGTGAGATTTGAATGGACATGGGAAGAATGATAGGATTTCACCAAGTTGCCTTTTATGGGGAAGATGATTCTTATGCAGAGTGGCTAGCATGCAAGAGCATTGTGGCAATAAGTATGGTAGTATTTATAAATACGCTGGATACTCCTTGTAGACTGGGGAGAAGTGGTAGAAGGTAGAAAATGTAATGGCGTATAAGGTTAGAAAAATAAGTTTGGGTACAGGTGAAATGGACTCTTGGAAGCCATGTTTTAAGTTTTGTTTTTTTTTTTTCCCTTTTTTTCCTCTGTAGCAATGGGCAGCCCTTGTGGATTGTTAAACTGGGAAGTTACACCAACTCTTGAATTTTGAGGAAATGCTCTATATTTTCTGGAAGGTATCAAATGTGGATAACTTGCTTTTTTTTATGCAAGGTTTTAGTAATTCCTGTTTTTGTTTGTTTTTAGTTCCCTTCCTAAAGATCATCAGATGTTTCCCTTTTTGGATATATATGTACTTTATGTGTTTTTCATATCTTTAAAAACAGTCCTTGATGATTTTCTAGAGTCTTTTCTCTCAGAGCTAATCATTTAATATAGCATTTTGCATTATTTTTCCTTTGACAATAGAAAATATTCTAATATTCACCTATTTTTATATCCCTTAGAGAGCTTTCTAAATTTGCTCCCTTTTGGCTTGGTAACTTGCTCAGAATTGCTTGTTGAAATCTGTAAATCTGAAGGTTTTGATATATATGTGCTTTTCCAGGTATTTGTAAAAATGTTGAAATTGATTTTGCATTATTCATAAGGGAGATTGACTGACTGTTATTCCTTGCGTTTTGCTTATTCCGTTAAGCCAATGTCCAATTTATGATTGCAAGACCCTCTCAGTTCTGTGTGGGTGTGTTTAAATGTGATATTGTGAAGCTGTGGAGAGAAATCCAGGGATTGAATATATTTGGGGAACTATTAGACAAGATTAGGTTAAAGAGGGGAATAGCTTATAGGGTAACAGCCATTGAAAAGGGATGTGTCTTTTATTGTGTTGCTGTAGAGAAAACAGAAAGCTGTGGCCTATGCTTATGCTCTAGTTGAAGAGAGAGTTCTATATATAAATCAACAGTAAATGTTACAATATAGTTTATATTTAAATGCTAAATTGCATGAGAAACCAGCTGAATACCAGCTGAGTAACTAAGAAATCCAGGACAAAGAAAAATCAAGAGGGAAAGTAGCCTGGAAAGCTTCATGAAGGAAATGGGACTTTAGTGAACCATGAATGATGAGCTAAAATTTAGATAGCTGGGGAAGTGGTTGTGGTGGGGAGTGAGAGGTTGGGGGCAGGGAGGTGAGGATAGGAACATGCACTAAGATAGGTTGGGACAGTGAGAATGGCATATTTGCAGTGTAAGGATTAGAACTGGCATGGAAGATAAGGTTGAGAGGGTAAATTATTGCCAGATTATTTATGTAGGGCATGGAATATAAAGACTTGGTAGGGTGTTTGTGGGTGCGTGAGAGAGGGTGTGTGGGGATGTGATTATTTATGGGAGGTGTGAGAGGAGGGGACGTAAGTTATGTGGGAGATGTGAAGGTGTGAGGGATAAGAGGAGGTTTGAAGGTGTGTTTGAAGTATGTGAGAAGAAGGGTATATGTGAGAGGGTATGAGTGTGTTCTCTCTAAAGCACAAAATGTCAGAAGTATAAGAAAACCTTCAGTATTCAGAAATGCCCAGTAGTTGTTGTGGTACTCTCATGTAGCATAACATCAAATTAAATATTGGCTTATTTCTTCTTCCCTTTAATATTCTACTTTGTCATCTTGTTACTTTTAATCTCAAATAACTGTACATATCTGCCCTTTTGTGAATTGGTCTTCGGATAAAGCATACCTTGCCAGAATGCTAAATTTACCATGTCACTTCTGATTTTTCTTTTTAAGGCTTTTGAGTCTTGGGAGTAGATGTCATATTTTGTACTATTCTTTGGCCTCTCTAGTGCCCTATGGGCTGCCCATGATGGAGTTGACACTAAATATTGGAGATTTATGCTTTAACCCTTATGCCTTCAGGCCTGCTCATCTATAAAGTCACTATGCAGTGACTCTGAATACCATAGATAAATTGTCATGAGTCTTTTAGTTGCCAGAACTGTTTACCCTGATGTATCTCATTTCATTCTGTTGTTTAATCCAGTGACTGTATCGTGAAGACGACCCCGTTTTTTCCTTCTTCCCTTTTAATGAGTTTCCTTTTTCATTACTTCTCAGTACAGACTGCTTTCTGCATATGTGCCATTCTTTTCTCTGAGTACCCTCTTCCTTCTTTATATACTTCTTTTTATACTTTCCAAATATAACTAGAATCTTTTTCATATACTGCTTCTTCTATGAAGCCTTTTCCAATTAATCCTTTTTATCCTTTCTAGTCTTTCTTCACATTCCTCATGTGCTTTGTTTGCCAATAAGCACACAAATTATTTTCAATAATTTTAAAATTTTTGATATGTTTGATATTCAAAATGGATTGTAGATTCCCCAAGGACATAAAAAGACTCAACTTTTTCTTTTGATGTGTTTCCGTAATGTTTTGCATACTCTGAGCATTTAGATATGGTTATTGTCTGAAGCTCAGTCTCCTCTCCTGTGCCCAGAACTCATGTGTAGAAACGTGCCTACCCTACTGTGTCGAAAGTGCTCTGGTTCTAAGACTTGTTGGGTTTTTTCTTTTTTTGATGTTAAACATTTGTTAGGAAGAAATTTTTTTTCCTTCCTTTTGGCAATGTTGAGTAAATGCCAATGAGTTAATATATTAATACTAATTAAATTACTTATTAAATAAGCTTTATTCTGCGCTTACCTCCTGCTGATTATTTTCTTTGTATTTCGATAGCTAAATTCTAAGGACCTGAAGGGACATCAAGAAATAATTTAATTTGCTCTGCTTTTTAGGTCAGGTCAGGGCGTTATTCAAATAAGAAAATTTATAGGCTATCTAGCCTAAGTGCCTCTGCATTTATGTATGTATCATGTATCTAATTATAAATACATTTTTTTACATCTGTTAAGTCAATATTTTCTGAACAAAAAGTAAAAAACCATGCTGTTTGCTATGGGTAAGTCCTAGTAAGCAAAAGTGTAGCTGCTTTTATGCCTTGTATTGCCTTTTCAGTTTCAATGGAATTGAGCAGATATATATTGAAAAACTCATTATATAAATATTCCAAGTACTAAATCCCCTCCTTAAGCCATCTGTTAAGATTTAATTTTAAAGACAAACTTGCCTCCTGTTTTTGGGGTCACCTAGAGAGCTGCTTAAATGTTATCATCTTGCTCTTCTTTAAATTGACATCTTATTAATTTTTCTGCTTATTCTCTTATTTCCTTGTCCCATTTGTATTCCTTATGACTCAGTTTTGTTTGTTCATTGGTCTTTGGCATAAGTAGAAGAAAAACAATTTGTTGAGTGCCTTCTGTATTAGGGACTCTTACTTGTGATAGTTGGGGTTGCTTGCTCTCTGATGCAAATTATTTTACCCAACATAGTGGCAAACTTGATCACACACTTCCCATTTCCTCCTCTGAATTATCATTGAAAACTTGGAGCCCATGGTTTGATATGTATTTATTCCACCACAGTAAAATTTTAATGATTGATACCTAACTTCTTTTTTTTTTCCTTTTTTCCTTTTTTTTTTTTTTTTTGTGACAATGTCTCACTTTGTTGCCCAGGCTATAGTGCTTTGGCGTCAGCCTAGCTCATAGTAACCTCAAACTCCTGGGCTCGAGCAATCCTTGCTGCCTCAGCCCCCAAATAGCTGGGACTGCGCCACCATGCCTGGCTAATTTTTTCTATATATTTTCAGTTGTCCGGCTAATTTCTTTCTATTTTTAGTAGAGACAGGGTCTTACTCTTGCTTAGGCTGGTCTTGAACTCCTGACCTCCAGCAATCCTCCTGCCTTGGCCTCCAAGAGTGCTAGGATTACAGGCGTGAGCCACTGCGCTCAGCCGATACCTTACTTCTTAAATGTGTCCCACCCATCAGTTTCGTGTCTACTAAAAAGAAATCATACGTTACTTTTTCCACATTAAACATATTATGTAAAGCCCAGTTAAAAGTAAACCATGCTTTGATGTAAAAAGCTTATTATGGAAAGTTGATTTTGTGCATATTCAACATGTTATGTAGTTGATTTAAAGCATTGATAGTTTGCATGGTGTTGTACTTTATATTTTCAGAGTATTTCTCAACAGACACCTCTCTCTCTCTTGCTCCTTTTCCAGTCTGACAGCAACAGACTACCATGGTTTTTTTATCTGATATTTTAGTTTGTCTTTGCCACTTCTACAAATTCAAGAAAGTTGTCATTGACACATTCCTTGCCTCACACAATTAAAGGAGTATTGGTTTGACCTCTTCCTTTGACATTAAGTGTTATTATATGACCATAACTTGTAAGTTCATGGTCCCTAGGTCATCTGGTTGAGCAGGGTTTGTGGTAGATGCTTAAATGCTTCCTTCTGAAAATTATAATGATATTTCTCCTTAATAACTTACCTTCTAACTCTCAGCATCTTATATGTATTTGGTTTTATATATAGATAGTTTAGCAATAGAAGTTATACTTGACTTTCTGTAGTTTCTAGGATTTTCTTTTGTTAGAAGGAAAATTACCTTACCTTCTTGGAGGTGCCTTCTAAGTACACTGGAGAGAAAGCATTAAGAAGAGTTTCAGAGAATAATTTCCAAGTACAGGACAAGACTATTTCTAGGATAGGCAAGGTGGTTTATGTGCCTTGGACTAGCCCATTTATTTGACAGCTGACTTGTAGTTTTAAGACATTCATGGTAGCTTATGATGTTCCTTGAAATGCACACATATATTATTTGTGATGAAACATTGTTTTGGATTTTTTTATTGGATGAACTAAGTGATACAGCTTTGAGGAGATGATTGAACAGATAGAGTAGGCCTCATATGGCATGTGTTGTAATGAGGGCATTGGACCAGTCAGAGGACTATGGAGTGTCTAGAGCAGTGCTGCAAAAGAAATATAATGCAAACCACAAATCAAAACCATAATGTGCAGTTTTAGATTTTCTAGTAGCCACATTAAAACTTTTCTAAAAAAGTGAAATTAATTTTAGTAATGTATTTTATTTAGCACAGTATATTCAAACTATCATTTCAACATGTAATCAATATGAAAATTATTAATATGAAAATTTTTAATGAGGCTTTTTTGGTACTAAGTATTTGTAATCCAGTATGTATTTTACACTTACGGCACATCTAAATTCAGGTTAGCCATATTTCTAGGCCTCAGTAACCACACATGGCTACTGGCTACTGTGTTGGACAGCTGAAATCTAAAGCATTTGGTGAAATTGTGATGATGCCAGGAGGATGGGGAAAGCATAAGAGGAGCAAATATAAATATCTAAGATAGACTTTGTGAAGGAAATTCTATACAAAATAGTATGTATGTAGTTTTGGGAGAGAGTCAGAGACTGGTGTGAAACAGAGCTTTGGTAGATGATGGTGAAACCATTTAGAAGATGAGAAGAGCAGAGATTCACAAGATGAAAATAGGAAATGGCAGAACTTGATAATGACCAATATTCTAGAAGAACACAGAAGTGATTATCGTTTTAGAAAAACATCTTTTCCAACCAAGGGCTTTTTAGCCTAGGCAATGTCATTACATAGTTTGGAGGAGAGAGGTAGTTATTCATAATGGCACCCAAGAGAAGCCATTGAGATCAGCAGATAATATTGATTGCAGAGGAATAATGTGGATAGCAAGGAGGTGCGGAGGATGATTTATGCTAATATAGTAGAGAGGAAGAGCCTGAGGTGTGAATGATTGATTTTTATGAAGAACTGGACGAAGTTCTTGGTGACTTAAGAGTGAATAAATGATTATGCAGAATACTATATCAGAATTTATTACTTAGTGACTAAGAGGACCTAGTGATAGGGACCTTGGCCACAGTACATAGTGTGGTTAAGAGCTCATTCTCTTAACTTTTGTCCAATCCTGACCTGACCGCTTAACTTTGTATTCCTTGGTAAGTTACAACCATCCAAGCCTCAGGTTCTTCATCCATAAAATGGGTAGAAATAGTTTCTACTTCATAGAATTTTATGGATTAGATGAGATTATGCATGTAATGACCTTGACTAGTATGACACATCTTCCTGTTATTCCTCTTAGTTTGGGATATCCAGGGTGGAAAAGGAATTGCCATCGTGTTTTCTTGGAATACCTGTTCATACCACATCTAAGCTGTTACCCCTTAAATCAGTTTTCAGATTTTAGCTTAGTGAAACCTCTTGATTAGCAGTTGATGGAAATTTCTTTACACATAATTCCCATTAAGTGAAGAAAGAACTTTCTAAACCTCATTTTATGATTGGTGTTGGTAGTGAAAATGAGAACTGAAGTCTGGGATTGAGTCCCAGCTCCACCATGTAAGGACCTAATCACTTTGTTTCCTTGGGACTGGGATTGAATTGTTTCTCACACTGTGGTGTGAAGACCTCCAAGCATTAGAATTACTTTGGGTACTGGATACAAATGCATGTTCTTGGGCTCTACCTTAAACCTACTGAATCAATCTCTGAGGGTAGAGCCAAGGAAGTTTATATTTTGCACTCAAGTATAGCTTTTGCACATCACATCCAGTTGGAGAACCACTAGAAAGAATGATTCTAAGATCTGGTTTGGTTGAAATATGAATCTATTCATTGTAGTATTAAAGGTCTAGAGTAGGAGTTGGATAGGAATAATGACACCTATTCCTGTTTACCCTGTAGGATTGTTGTGAGGATCAAATAAGATGTTTTTAAGTTTGTAAAAGTAGGTTTAAGTGAAAAGCTATAGACTCCTTTAGATTGTGATATCTAAAGGGCATTGACTCTTTTCTATAATGATTTCTCTATTAAGTGAATCTTGGTGGATTATAGTTCTCATTAAGTAGTGTTTTTTGTTTGTTTTTTAGAAATAGGGTCTTGCTCTGTCACTCAGGCTGGAGTGCAGTGGCACGATTATAGCTCATTTAACCTCAAACTTCTGGGCTCAAATCATGATCCTCATGTCTCAGCCTCCCCAGTAGCTGGGACCACAGGTGGGTGCCAGCATGCCTGACCCATTATAAAAAATTTGGTTTTTGTAGAGGAGAGGTCTTGAACTGGCCTCGAGTGATTCTCCCACCTGGGCCTCCCAAAGTGTTGCAACTACGGGAGTTAGTCACCGCATCTGGCCCATTAAGTAGTGTTTGATGCCAGATTTCCTACTCACAAAATTATGAGCTTATTTTTATTTCCCTCATCCCCACTTAAATTTTTGCTTTTATCAGTTGCATAGAGGCTAAGGATTATAGACGTTCAAACCGGATGAATATATAATTTGAAAGAAAGGACTATTATCTGTTCTAATTTTTAAATTTAGTAGTATGGGATGGGTCAATATTTTAAATTTGTTTTTTTTCACAATCTCTGTGACTCTTAATTGTTTAGATTGTCCTATTTAAGGATTATGTGTAGTCTACCTTTAATACTTTTTTCATCAATTAACCCCTTCTTCCCTCAACAATAAACAAAAAAACCAACCCAGAACATAAAACCACCCCACCTTGAGGGTACTTTCTGGGGATAAAATATAATCCTCCATCTCCATTTCCAGAGAGGGCAAACTACAGTTAAGCACTGGAACTGCTTTGTGTTAGTTAACAGTGTTTCATGCTTAGAAAACATTTTTATTTAATCCTTACACATAACTTAATAAAATCTCTTTTTATTTCACTTTGTAAATTAAAAAAAAAGTGGCTTATTAAAAATGCAAAAGCCCAGACAAACATTACACTTTTAAAAAATTTGATTTAGTGGGCCTGGAACAGGCCTGGAAACCAGCATTTTGGTTATTTTTGTTGGAGGTTTTGCACATTGAGAAATAATTGCTCTGTGTTTCTTACTGTCTCCAGAAGCATAAGTTATAAGCACTGGCTATATAACATAAATTAGGAATAGCATGCTTCCTGCTTGAAAATGAATGTATAAATGTTGCACATCAGAACTTCATGTGTGTTTGTGTATATTTTCCATAGGAACTCAAGATGATATTAATACTGATGCCAAACAAAGGCATCACCTGCAGGTTACAGCTATTTAGTATTACAGAAAACATTTTTATAAAAGAGGAAAATCAGGATATGGCTGGCTGTCAAAGGTGTTTATATTTCTCAGCCTTCCCTTTTAGCTTAATTTCAGGACTCCAGAAACATTACCAGCCATTAGAGAAAACTGTTAAGATTATGTGGCAAAATAAATAGGGAAGCAGAAATAGAATAGATAGGCAGTTAGTGTACTTCTGTTAAGAAAAACTATTGAGCTTTATTGTATGCCTGCTACTGTGCTTTTGCAGACATTCTTCTACAGTACTAGTATTTACCTCTTAAAAAGATTGATTAATACTGGCCTTGCTTTCATTCCCTTGGGCAATCCTCAGTTTTTAGTCCTTTTTCGTGTTTCTCATTTAAACAATCTACTCACTATTATTTCTGTTCTTTTAATTTATCTCATTTTTTTTGGTCTCTCTCCCTGACTTTTGCTTTTTTCCCTTTTTATTATACAGTATAAAACAAATACAGGAGCTTATAAAAGAAAATTTTAAATACTTAGGTACTAAAGTAAGCAAAAAAATTAAAATTTGGTTTGATAAAACCCATTCTCTTTATACCAGTGGTTCTGCCTTTTCTCTTAGATATTTACACCAAAATCTCTCTTCAAGTGTGAGGTATTTACCGTAAGTTGCTTACTTATATTTTAAAAATGCTAGTATTACAGGGTGACATATTGGACTGTGTGATACCTAGGGATATAATTCTCATCAGCCTATCATTGTCGTTCTCTTTATCAAATTTATGAGGCTTTTAATACCTGTAGATATGTAAGTTCCTCTTGGGCTCTAATTTTACTGCCGCTGTTCCCTTTTTTAAATTTGTTTGAAAAAGCAAATTCTTTTTAATTGGAAGTTGGGGCAGGTAGGTATAAGTAATAAGCCGGAAGGGTGTGTGTGTGAATTCCACCAGGAATTGACCTTCAAGTTTAGTGGAAGGCCAGGTATTAGAATTATTGACCCCTGACTCATCTGTAAGTCAGCTGCTTAACTGAGAACAACTCTGATGGATGTCATTGTTCTCCATGTCCTTTCAACTATATTTTATCTCCATCCTTTTATCCTTTCCTCCTGTTCCTTCCCCATCTCTTCAGTGCACAAATAAATGCATCACTGAGTATGAAAAGGGTCAATAGTGGTAGCATTATTATTAAAGCTGCTGTGTCTCCGAATTCTTTTACTTTCTTCCACACACATCTTGATCCCAGGCTTCCATGCACAGAATAGACCTGAACCTAAAAATTGGCTAGCTGTAGTCTTACTTAGTTTCTGGTATTCCAAAAGTAGTTTTTAACATGGAGGAAAGTGCCTTATTATTTAAACTTCTTTGATCCTTTTTTAGTATCTTTCAGTGGCCTACACCAGTAAGAATTTTTTGCCTCATGTTTAAATCTCACAAACAGAAGACTGGGAACAGCCCCAATAATTGTTACGGTTCTATGGATCTTTGTTTTTTAAGAGAATGATGGATATAAACATTTCTGTGTAGGAGGACATAGAAGAAATGGTGGAATGGCATTCAAGGTAGACTAACAAAAGTCACAATTCTTTTCATGACATTTATTTTAGTAGAACATAAACAAGGTGCTGGCTTTGGCAGCATGTATACTAAAATTGGAACTATATAGAAAACATTAGCATGGCCTCTGGGCAAAGATGATGTGCAAATTCCTAAAGAACATAAGGATATATAACTTTGTTAATTTAACTCTCTTCCACTATTGGATTTAAAAGTAAAAAGTTTATTTACTATTCTTTAGTTCAATTTTTCTAAGGTAGTCTGTCATACTCCAGAATATAAAAGGTTCCTCTTAGTCTTAGCTTAGTAAATAAGAGTTATTCTGGTTTTATTATTGTCTTATGGGTAGTTGCATGTCATAAAATAGTTTATTTGTTCACACAAACAGTAAAACTTATCAGTTATTGATTATGATTGAGGTAAACATGACTTTTCAAATGAAGGTTATATTTGTGAACTTAATAAAATTTGTAAGCTAAATGTGAGTGATATGCTATACTGATATTTATATTAAAGCCTTCTGAAAGGGGCTAGTCTAGACTGTGTTGCCTATGTTCTGTGTCTGTGTCTTGTCTGTGTTCTGCTATAACTTTGATCCTTGAGTACAACTAGTAGTGTTAAATCTATCATGCTGTTTTTTTTTTACTTTTTGAAAACAATATTTTTTAACTACTGATACAGAGTATCATACAGAGAAATATGGATATTTATAGTAAAAGCTGTTGCCTATCAAATGTGTTTTGTTCCATTAAATTGTGGAGGGAAGAATCTATGTAGGTACTATTAAAATAATTCTTCGTGGTAATTAAGTAATAGTTGTCTTTTAGTTAGATTTTGGGCAACATTAATATAGCAAGACTATTAAAATGTTGGAGAAAAATTTTTCTTTCAGTTTAAAAGATGAAATTTTTAAAAATTATGAGTTTGAAAGATTTAGATTAAATATACTATGTAATATTAAGTAAAGTTTTTTGTGTTAATCTGATTTTATCATACCTGCTACTCTTTCATAGTATCTAGACAAGCCAATATCTAAAAAAACAAGTTTTCGATTTTGGTGATTGTTGAAAGGTGGTGGATGGAGGTATTTATCTTTAAAGTGGACCAACATTACTTATACAAATAATACTTTTACTTTTTTATTAAGCAGGAGGCCAAGAACTATGGAGTAGATTCAGATATTCATTTGATCTAGAATATTTATCTGAAATTTTTGGTTGACTTTCTCTGGTCTGGGGGAAAGAGTGTATATTTTATGTTACTGTGACTTAGGGGTTTTTAGAGAAAGAGTCTTAGATTTAAAGGCTTCCCCTTGTCTCTCATGAATTAAGTAGCAAATTAGATAGCTTTATTTTTTAGAGGAAGAAGTAATGGAAGTTCTGGAGGCTGGAAAGTGCAAGACCACGGCAAAAGCATCTGATGTGGGCATTCTTACCGCGTACTCACAGGCAGAAGGCAGAAGGGCAAGAGAGAGAGCCCACTCCTGAAATCTTTTTTTATGACAGTGTTAATCCATGACCTAAACACCTCCCATTAGGTTCCACCTCTCAGTACCATTACATTAGCAATTAAATTTCAACATGAGTTTTGGAGAGAACAAACATTCAAACCATAACTAAATGCCAAGCATTTTCTCAAATGTTTTATTCCACTCCATTATCTCACCTATTAATACCAGGTTTGGGATGGTGAGAGTGGTAGAATGAATGTACTGAGACCTGAGATAGTTTGATGTTCAAAGAAAGAATTGACTTGTCTGATGTAAGTTGAGCCTGAAGAAAAGCCAAATTGTGGAAGGCCTTATAAAATTTGGTGAAGATTTTGATTTTGAGGCCAAGGGCAGTGGGAAGCTGTGAAATGGGTTTAAGTTGGAGTAGTGACTTGATTTTGTTTGCTTTAGTAAAGGATTTGTCTGACTTCTGAATGAAGAACTGATTGAATGGGATAAAGTGGAAGCTGGCAAACCAATTAAGGAGGCTGTTGCTATAGTCCAAAGAATGATATTGATGACTTGCAGTAATAGCCTTCTTACTCCAATGACATTCACCTTCTTTAAAAAACTAGCTTATATTTTCTAATTCTATTGCTTATGACTTAAATATGTGACCTGATTTTGTTCTTTTTTTTGTTGTTGTTGTTTCAATTATGTATACATTTTCATTTGACAGGTGAGGTGACATGATTTTATTGTTTTATTGATTAAGAGTGCTAGTATGAATGGGTAGTTTCTTTGTGGCTAGTATGAATTCCTTTATAGAGGGTTTATTTAGTTTCTAAGGTATCCTTACTACCTTCCAACAAGGAGTTGTTATGGCTGCTGCTCTATTATCAAGCAGTGATGACTACTAGTATGTATTTTTTTATGCTAACTCAGAATACCTCACTCATTTTTTATATTTATTTATCTTTTTATTTTCTAAATTTAGTCTCAAGACAAAAGGCTATTTTTTCTAGAGGCACTAACATGTTAAAAAAAATATAAAGTTCATTGTGATAAAAAAGCATACTGGAAATTCCCTGATCTTTGCGATCTTCTGGTTATTTATTCCTGCCTTTTTACTTACTTTACAAAAGAAATTAAAAAGGCCTTAATTGAGGTTCAGAAGTAGCTAAAGATTTGTGAGTTTCTCTCTTACTTTCTACTTTCAGTGTCTTATTTTGAAAATTAATCCTCCCATTTTTTCGCTTCTCCTCGAGTTGAAGTTAGAGATTTCTCAAACTTTGGAATTATTTTCTTTTTCACTATTTCTGCTTAGTACCTAGATGTCAGACTGCCTGATACATAGTATGGTAACAGTATATATTTCACTGTGTATTCGCTGAATGCAGAAGATACAGTACCTGTCTGAAAGACATAGTGTCCTCTAAGATTTCCTGTTGCATGTCACCAAAATAGACTTCCAAGTGTCCTGCCAGGGATGGAAGGGTTAGAAGGGTAGGATTTTCTTATTGGGAAGTGGAAAAGCACTGGGCTCCTGTTTTACCTGTTCTTTATCTAATAGAAATCTCTCCCTCACAATTTTATAAGAAGCCTACTTATATTGGTTAAAATTAGAAGAAAGCAGATGTTTTCTTACAACCATTTCCCTTTCCCCCTTTTTAATTATTAAAAAGGTGAGGTTGAAGTCTAGAAATTGATCAGGCTTTTGTGACCTATCCTAGCAAAGCAGTCTTAAATGTGGTCCCAGGTGCTATTCAATTGAAAGATTAATCTGGAGTTTTTTGTGATTTGCTCATTTCCTGATTCCTATTATTCTGTATATACTTTTGTTTTTAGAAAAGTGAAATTCTTTGGTAGTTGGTGTTAAATGCTTTATTCTGTGCTACCAACCGAATTAATACCAATTTGAAGTGTATTTCTGCCGAACCAGATGTCAAGTCATTCCTTAAGAGAGTGAGAACAGTTACCTTTAAAGATGAAATCCCTTGATTCTGATGCTTTCATATTGCATTTTCGCGGCCTGTATATCAGTGTGTCTGTGTCTGTTACTTTTAAAGAACTTTGTTCTTTCTTTCAAGTCTTTTTGAAGAAACATTGTCATGGATGTCTTGTTATTTAGTTTAGTAAATTGAACTTAATAGCATCTTTTATTCAACAAGCCCTGTGTAGAGTTCCTTATGTATTTAGGAAAGAGTTTACAAAATGAAGTTCTCTAAAAAATTTTGTTAATGCAAAAAAATGTACCTTTTGTATTGTACTAGATCTACAATTAAGTGAATTAAGAAATAAGCAAGTTGTAAGGAATTTTTTTAAAGGGTGCTGCTTGCCTCTTTTATAAAAGGTAATTCTACCATTATAAATTTGCAGCTCTCTTTGGGGCTCTAAAATTTTATATAAGGATTTTCAAGAAAAAGGTTTGATGGAGTTCTTCAAGTCTTGGTCTGTATCAATGTAGATATATATTTATTTGGAGCTATCTACATGGGAATAATTAGTCATTTATGTGTTACTAGTGTTGAAATACGTTTTAGATGCTTGCCTTTATAATTGTTAGGAATTAACACTAAAAATCCTTAAATAACCAGTGGTTAATATTGACTTCTAAGTACTTTTACTCTTCTTATTATACATGGGCATGCAAGCAGTATCTAGTACCACAACATACAGTGTTTATATTTTTCGTTTGTTCTGTATTAGTTATATATTTAGTAATATAAATATATTACTTGATCTAGCTGGATGGAATCTTCTATATTTTGTCAGACTGATAGTAAGTAGTAAGTATGGGGTATAACAGGCAAGGCAAAAATTTTTCTAGGAAGAATGCCTAAAAATGTTTGTGTTTTCTTTTAGAAGTGACTGGTGGTAGGAAGGTGCATAGTTAAAAAAAAAAAAAATTAGATTGATGGGGCCTAAATGCTGCATTACCAAGCAGAAATTTTTATTTGAAAATTTATTCTCTTTTATTTCTAACTTGTTTATCAGAAGTCTTTTGGGACATTTTGGACTTTAGGACAAGTTTTGGGCAATCTTACTTTTCATGGTGCTTAAAAGCAGCCCAAGGCAGTCAAATAGGGAAGGTGACTACTACTAGGATATGTATAAATATAGAAAAGAAAGGATACTGAAAGACCTATAATGTACTTATTGTTGTATAGAAACAAATTATTAAAATGAGTTTTCAAATGGGAAAGAAATTACATAACACAAAAATAATAAAATTTTTTATTACTAGGAATTTTGCCCCATGTAAGTTGAAGCAATATGGTTAGAAATATGAAAAAAACTATTGGTGATTGAGGCCTTTTAAGTGATTCTGTATCTGTTTTTATTTAATGTCATGGTGAATTATCACTTTACTTTCTTTTACTTTATTTAAACCACTCTAATAGATATTGTTAATTTTATTCAATTGCTGGTTCTAAACTGCAAGGCACTGCTTTGATTAAAATGTGTGTGTGGTTTTTTTTATTTAAGTTTCTCACTCTTGACATTGTTGGTTCCTCAAGGGTATTATTTCATAGCAAGCAGAAGTGATCCGTTTTTACTCTTTTTGTGTCAAAGTTTGATGATTTACTAAAAAGAACGTCTGCATGTTCCCAAGTATTATAAAGCATTGAAAAACATTAATGTATGAAATGTCTTTTCAGTGTAATTGAGACTTGTATTAATACATTGTTTTTAGTAGGAACTGCTGTGTGCTTCCTTAATCTTTTTAGGAGCTCTGTTCTGATTTTGAGAATTTACCCTGCTTCTCTTATTCTTTCAAACTTATGCCCAATTTCGGTTTTTGTACATTTTTTTAAATAGCCTATTACTTCTGATAGGAGTATTGACCTCTAGCTTCAGTCATCATAATCTCCTCCCCTCTGCCCAAAGATGAACATCCAATGTCAGAAATCAGTTTTGCACAGTCTAAGTAAAACTTGTGTGTACTTGTATTTGTTTCGATGTAATTCATCTTTTGAAAGAGTGCCAGAGAACTGCGTAGAACTATTTTAATCTTAAAACCTGGGCATTTGTGTTAGGTCATTAAATATGAAATATCTGATTTCAAATCAAAAGTGTAGTTTATTGTATCTCAAGAAGCAGTACAATTAATCAAAGTATGCACCTGAAGTATCAGTGGTTTTGCTGTCTTAATGGTAGCTTGTTTATGCCAGCAGCAAAGAAACCTGGAGAGCGAGTGGCAATGAAATCACAAAAGGCATTTTCCTCAGCTTGTTGAGAATTGAATATTTTTCCTTGCAACAAGTGGCCCAAAGCCTGGAAGAAGCAGTACTCAGTTGATGCAAGGTCTGATGAATATGGTGCATGACAGAGAGTCTCCAACTCTAGCCTCTGTAGTTTGAATAGCATTGTTTGTGCAACATGTGGTCCAGTGTTGTCTTGCAAGACAGTTGGCCTGTCTCTATTGACCAATCATGGCTGCTTAATTACAAGCATCCTCATCATTTCATCCAATTGGTTGCAGTAGACATCTGCTGTAATTGACTGACCAGGTTTCATGAAGCTATACTGGATAATAATACTAGACCACCAAACAGATACCATTAGCTTTTTTGGATGAATATTTGGTTTTCGACTGTGTTTGGGCAGTTCATCTTTATCCAACCATTGTGCCAAACACTTGTGATTGTCAAAAAGAATCCATTTTTCATCACGCGTAGTAATTATGGTATAGAAATGGCTCGCCTTTATGTCTTGACAGCAATGAAAGGCAAGCTTCTAGATGATTTCTCTTCTGATGCTCGTTTAATTCATATGGTACCCATCTATCCAGCTTCTTTACCTTGCCAATTTGTCTTAAATGGTCTAATACTGTTGGAATAGTAATGTCAATCCATGCTGCTAATTCACTTGTAGGTTGAGATGGATTCGCTTCCACTACAACTTTCAGCTCATTATTATCCACCTTAGTCTCAGGTCACCCATATAGCTCATTTTCAAGATTAAAATCACCAGAATGGAACTTCTCAAACCATCCCTGTGTTGTGCGTTCATTAGTCAGAGCCTTCCCAAACACTTCGTTGATATTTTCAGCTGTTTGCGCTGCATCAGTTCCACAACGGAACTCGTGTTTGAAATAATACAAATATTTGTTTTATCCATGGTTTCGGAAAAATTGCTCTAAAAAAAAATTTGAAAGATAATCACAAGCCAAACTGTGCATTTGTAAGACTGAGGATGTACCTTCACAATAAATATAAAACAAGAAGTGTCAAAGTGAAATGTCAGAGATATCAACTGTCAGACTTAGTATTTAAGGAAATCGGACGTTTCGTACTTGATAACCTAATACCCCTGTCCCCCCACACTTTTGTGGCTTGTAGGCAAAAACAATTTTCAGTTGTTTCTTATCTTTGAAGATATCTAACTTATCCTGGACAATTTGTAGTATATCTTTCAGAATGGTAAGACTAAATATCAGGAAGAGAATTAGCAACAAAGAGAAACAGGATAAGTATGTATGAAGCAAGCTTTGTTTTGTCAAAACTTAGAAAACATTTAGAAAGAGCCAACTACCTAACCAAAGAAAACCAAATCGTTTTCATTTTTTGCTAATGCTAAGGGAGATCAAATAAGCTTGATCTCTGTATTCTAATTTGTAAATCCTTTTGATGCCTGTGGCCATTTAGTCAATATGAATATTGTAAACCCTTGGTTTTTATTGGATAGTTAATATGGCTTCCTGAGTTTCTTTCCATTCCAACACAGTTTGCTCATTGTTTTTGGATTAATCTTTAAAATGCTGCTTCTGTTTTTCGATGTCTTCCAAACCTGTCCTAATTATACCCAATATACTGTGTCCAGTATACTAACGGACATGGAATGGGCTGTGCTAGGCGTAGTGGCTCACACCTGTAATCATAGCACTTCGGAAGGCTGAGTGGGAAGGCCGGGAATTTGAGACCAGCCTGGGCAACTTAGCAAGACCTCCTCTCTATAAAAAAAAAAAAAAAAAATTATCTAGGTGTGGTGGCATGTACCTGTATTCTCAGCTACTTGGGAGGCTGAGGCAGGAGGATCACTAGAGCCCAGGAGTTTGAGGTTGCAGTGAGCTATGGTGATTCCACTGTACTCTAGCCTGGGCAACAAAGTGAGACCCTATCTCAAAAGAAAAAAAAGAATACAGAATGTTCCACTCCAGTTAGGGCAGTCTTGTCAAACACTGCTTATTCACAGCCCTGCTTATTTGGTCTTCATCTTCTCTGCCTCTTTTTATCTTAGTTTTGTCTCTCCTTAGTGCTGGGGTGGGGAACCTTTTCATGTTGGGAGGCTGCATTAATTTAGCTGTGATCAAATAAGGTCACATTCAAGAGACGTCTATGAGATATACTTAAAAATGTGCATTATTTTGTAAAAATCTAAGTACTATGTATTTAATAATTTCAAAAAATGAAAACTATTAATTTTAAAGTTAGCTAACCTTTTAATGACTTTGTTCTGTCTGCTTTTTGTTGGAAAGCATTTGAATATTTGGTTACAGCATGGAGGGTCTGCAGTTCAGTTGTTCTGTAGGTGAGTATCAGTCATTTGTGACCTTAAGGTCATCTTGATTTGGGTTAGGTAGGAGAATGTAGATTTGTAGCAATAAGGGGTTGAAAAGCAAGAAAGTATTTTTCAGGAATGTTGCTGAAGGCGTGAGTATTCTGCATTTTTCCATATTTCAATTGGATCTTTCTTAGCATCAAACAATGACTTTAAAATGTCATCTACTGAGAGCTCAATCAATTCCGTTTGTAGTTCTTTAGATATTTTAGTGATATCAACTAGGGGAGGCTGAAATGCTCATTTGAGTGTGATGTCATGATTCTCAAAGTCAGTGAACCTTTCATTGTATTCTCCAATTAATAGGTGCGTGTATTCTTCAAATGATTTGCATATATCATCCTGCTCATCAGTGATCTTTGCTAATGGGAGAAAATATTTATACAAAATTTCTTTTGAAGAAATGTTTTGAAAAAAGATAGCTTTTTTTGAAATGCTTGGATTTTTTTTTGCCACATATTATATATAGACTTAGTTTTACCTTGCAAAGAAATATGCAAGTTGTTTTGATTTGACATGGTATCACACAGAAATGCTGCATTCCCATAGAAATCTTCTTTCAATAATTCACATTGCTGATTCTGTTCTTTATAAAATTTAACTCTTCTCATGGAGATAAATTTTGGCTAACACTTGTCCCTGCAATAACCAACACACTTTAGAATGATATGGCAAATCCACTCGGAATGCCTCATTGTTCAACTTTAACGTGTTAAGAAACTGATGATGTTGTGTTATATTTGCAAGAATATTGTTAACAATACTTATAACTTGTTTCAAAAGAATGTCACTTAAAATAGTAGCTTTAGCTCAGAGATTTTGCTGATGCAAGTTGTAATGAGTGAAAAGAAATGAGAGCATCTACTTTATCTGTGCAATAAACCCTTTATGTTTTCCTTTCACGGAAGGTGCACTGTCTGTACGCTCACTAATTTACCAAATTCAGTCCAGCTTCACAACATGTATCTTGACGGTTGTTGAAGATATCTATTCTCCATGTTCTGTTCCCAAGAGTGCCCAAAGCAACTAACTCTTCATAGCAAAGAAAATATTCTGTTATGACCCAAGTGAAGTATAAAACCTGCACCAAGTCAGTAGTATCAGTAGATTCATCTGATGCCGTTAAATAATACATATTTTCCTTTTGAAATATTACATGAAGTTCTGGTTTAGTTGAAGGCCAATTCGTGTTGCCAGTCAGTTATGGTTCTGCTTGAAGGAGGCAGTTGTTTGTATATTGGAACATTATCAGGGTCTAGGCATCCTACAGCTTCAAAAATGCATTCTTGGCCTGGCGCGGTCGCTCACGCCTATAATCCCAGCACTCTGGGAGGCCAAGGCAGGTGGATTGCTCAAGGTCAGGAGTTCGAAACCAGCCTGAGCAAGAGCGAGACCCTATCTCTACTAAAAAATAGAAAGAAATTAATTGGCCAACTAAAAATATATAGAAAAAATAATTAGCCGGGCATGGTGGCGCATGCCTGTAGTCCCAGCTACTCGAGAGGCTGAGGCAGGAGGATCACCTGAGCCCAGGAGTGAGGTTGCTGTGAGCTAGGCTGACGTCGCGGCACTCTAGCCCAGGCAACAGAGTGAGACTCTGTCTCTAAAATAAAATAAAATAAAATAAAATAAAATAAAATAACAATACATTCTTTCACAATTTCTCCATCACTGAATGCCTTCCCTTTTTTCTCTGAGTATATGAAGTACTTTATAAGTTGTTTCAATGACATTATTTCAAGGTCTTATTGCTGCTTGAAAGAATTGTCTTTGCTTTTCATCTTTTAATTTCTGCAGTACAACCTTTCACACCTCTCCCTCTAATTCAAAATATTTGTGGTCCTTATGAGTGTTATAACGCTGATGAACATTGAATTTCTTTAATGTTGATATTGCAGTATCACAATGCAAGCAAATTATCTTATCTTTAGCAGAAGCAAGATAATATTGGAATTCCCAATCCTCATTAAAAAATCTATTTTCTTCCTTCAGTGTTGCCTTGGTCTTCTTTGACTGGATGGGCTGTTAAGCAGAGAGAATTAAAGAATACTGGCCTCACGTGGTGGCTCATACCTGTAATCCTAACACTCTGGTAGGCTCAGGCAGGAGGATTGTTTGAGCTCTGGAGTTCGAGACCAGCCTGAGCAAGAGCAAGACCCCGTGTGTCTACTAAAAATAGAAAAATTACCCAGGCATCGTGGCTCACGCCTGTAGTCCCAGCTACTAGGGAGGCTGAGGCAAGAGGATCCCTTCATCCCAGGGGTTTGAGGTTTTGGTGAGCTATAGAGTGACAGAAGGAGACTCTGTCTCAAAAAAAAAAAAAAAAAGAATTAAAAAATACTGTCAAGCTATGCAACTAATTCCATTTCAAACAGAAGCACAGTGCACCATTGTCATAAGCTGATAATAGACTGGCATGCTCGACCTCCATAAACTCTCACCAACCAGCCTTGGGTAGTGGCGCCAGTCAGATGAGGGAAGTTAGAACTAAATCATGAGTGTAGCAGCTGTCAATTTAGCCCTTATGGCTTACTAATGTTCTACTTGTGCCAGTCAATCTGGGAGGATTATTTCCTTGAAACTTACTTTATTCTTTTTTATTTTAAATATGTTCATTTAAAAAATAAAAATATTAAAGATGAACAAAAATGTATTAATAAAATAAAAAGGTTTGTCCTGTAAAATTTGGATTCAGTGAAAAGGCCCCACCTTAAGGACCTAGAAGGCCACATGTGGCCTTAAGACTTCAGGTTCCTCACCCCCGCCTTAGTGTCATTTCCTCCATAAAGCCTTTTTTTTTTTTTTTATACTATTCTAGGCCTTGTGAGTTGATTTAGTGCACATTTATTAAGTTCCTATACAGTGCCTCACACTGATGATACAGAGATAACTGGGCTTCTTTTAGAGGCTCCTACTCTAATAGAGGTTCTAAGGTCAGTATCTCCAAATTCCTATTGCATTTATCTGTAGCCCTCATCTTGGTGTTTTAATTTATAGTATAAGCATGTGATCAGTTCTTTCATCTGTATATTTAAGTATAAGACAAAGTTCTCTCTAAAAATGTATTCCTCTGAAGAACAGAGGAATCTTATATTTTTAATATTTTTAAGCTCTCTCTCAATTATTTTATTTTGAATAGGAGTATAATGTTTGGAGAAGATAGGCGAGCTTGAAATGATACCAGTCATTACTAGTTTTGAATGTTTATAGAGGATTTCTGAGGAAAATAGGTAGAAGCGGGTAAAGAGTTTAAACAAATTCAAAATTATTCAGGGGACAGGGAATTTTACTCTTATAATTTGTTGTTAAAAAAGTCCTTTAAAAGATCACTTTTAAAAGTAATATGTAAATAGTTACTTTATGAAGATCACAGTATTTACCTATAGAACAATTAAAAAGCAAACTGTCTTAATATTATGTGAATGGTCATTTGTGGCCTAGAAAAACATTTTCAATGACAGTATTATATATGATTTCAGAAAGTATTGCTTTTCAAAACAACTTAAATGGAAGTGAAGATTGTTCTCCTTAGGATACTTTTAGATTTCTCAAAAAGAAAATAACAAGAGGACACCTGTTGAAGACATATGTAAAGTTTAAATAAAATTGTTTTGTAAAATCGGTGTGCTTTGTGATTTTAAAACATTCATAAAAATAAGTTAATAAAATACACACTGGATTATGTTATATAAGTACACAGAAGTTTTTATATTTCAGGTTGGTCAGAATTTTAAAAAAAAAACCTTTTCATTGGCAAAAGTTGGAAAATCCTTCATTTTTGAGAGTGGCCTAATATTTATTCATTTATGGTGGCTTACACGTTTCTGTGTAGTTGGACGACTATCTAAAAATAGTAGGATGCTATTAATACTTGTTGAACTAATAAAAAATTCTGTATACATTTACTTATTTTAGGGTTTCCTGGTCCCATGAAGGATTGTACTATATCACAATTTCCCAATTACTTACCCCAAATCATTCTTTTGTATAGTACTTGTCATACTACTATTAAAATTTGTACTGTAAGATGTTTTGGATTAAATTTTATCTGTCTTCTCTAGCTGATCTGTGGACTTATGGTCTGCCTCTAGATTGCCAAGAGCAGTGTCATATGAAAGGGAAACAAACATTGTTTTTCAAGTTGGATTTATTATGTTTGAAACTCCGTTAACCCTTCTTAGAGGACTAAGTTGCTTGTGGGAGGCACAAGTTTAGGGAAGACATTCGATTGCATACCTCTTTATACTGTAATGTCAGTGACCTGTTGATAGTTTCACACAATATTAGAATATTTTTTTAGAAATTCCTCAGATTTATAAGTTGTCAAAACAATTTTTTTTTCTGTTTAATGTTGGTTGCATACGTGGGAAAATTGTGATAGGATAAGTCTGGTCAGAGGGCTGTGAAAGACATTGTCATCTTAATCAGAAAAAAATATAATGTAGTACATAATTCTAAAAGATATTTTCATTCCATCCACCTATTTCAAAGAGTAGGGAAAAAAACAGTGGTAGTTGGTGAGTTTTTATTCAGTTGTTACAGTGTGTTTATGCATTTTATCATTCATTAAGTACTATTTGTGTTCGGAGGGCAAGTAAGATGGATAGTCTGAGACCCAATGGCATAATTTTTTTTTTCTTTTTGAAATACTTGTATTACATTTATTTGATTCGAAGCTACAGACCACAAAAATTCTTCAATGCCAATGATAAAATTGTTAGATATTTTATCATATTGAGAATGACACATTCTAACCAACTCTAGCTATGTTCACAAGAAGACAAAGCTTGAGGAAGGGAAACTATTGAAAAAGAATTTTATTTCATATTATGCCACATACAGATATGTTGTGATTGACTACATTTATTTGTTGATTGAGTCACCAAATATTAATTGAGTACCTTCCAAGTTTCAGGCATTGTGCTAGGTATTAAGGATTCAATTATAAATTAATTATATCATTTGTCAGCAAGAAACTGATAGTCTAATGGAGGTCATGCCAGTCTGTTATCACCTTCTATCTAAATAAAGACATGTCAGTCTAGCCTGTTCTCACTTATATAGCCTTCCTGGTCCTTTTACCAGGTAGCCATCTTTCTTTTTTTAAAAAATTAATTTTCTTTAATTGACAGAAATTGTGTCTATCATGAACAACATGGCTTGAAATATGTATTCATTGTGAAATGGCTAAACCAAGCTATTAATAATTAACATATGCATTACCTCACTTCTTTTTTTATGGTGAGAACACTTAAAACTCTAACCCCCAATAGCATTCTGACGTGTAAAAAAAAAGGCATGTATAGACAACTGATTAAAACAATGAATAAATTAATAAAACATTTTACATTGGATTTCAGGTAGTGTGTACTTGGGGAGAAGTAGTCCTGATTGAAGGACTTGCAGGATTTTGTTATACATATATAACCTTGAGAAAACTTCAAAATTGTCACCATATGGAGAAATTTAGCATGGAATGCTTTCTTCAAGAGCTGGGCTTTCAGGAACTGCTAGAATAATAATAGATAGCCAGGGGAAAGGTATTCAGTGTGCACTTTCTTGAACCGTGTCCAGTTGCTCCACAACCATTTATTCAAAAAGCTATCCCTCCTTCATTGAATTACCTTTGCTCATTTGTTAAAAATTAATTAGGCATATTTATGTAGATCTCTTTCTGGGTTCTCTTTCTGCCCCACTGGTCTATCCCCCCACCAATACCATACTGTCTGAATTACTGCAGCCACATTGTAAGCCTTAACATAGGCAAAGTGGAGAGTGATTTCTCCCACTTTATTCTTTTAAAAAAAATTTTAGAATAAGCTTGTTTATGACTATAAAGAAATTTGCTGGGATTTTGATAGTAGTTGCATTAAACCTATAAATCAGTTTAGGGAGAATTGACATCTTTATTATGTTGAGTCTCCCAATCCTTGAGCATAGCATTTCTGTCCAAGTGTTTAGATCTTCTTTGATTTCTTTCATCTATTTTATTTTCTTTGGACAGTTGTAATGATATTGCATTTTAAATTTTGGTTTTACTTATTCATTGTCAGTATATAGAAATGCAGTTGATTTTTGTGTGTTGATCTTATGTCTTATGACTTTACTGAATTCATTTATTAGTTCTTGCAGTTTTTAAGATTCCTTAGGATTTTCTACATCGATAAGCATGTTGTCTGTAAATAAATAGTTTTATTTTTTCTTTTCTAGCTAGTGTGACCTCAATTTCTTTTTCTTTTGCTTTTTCTTGCCTTATTGCAGTAGCTAGAGCCTTCAGTACTATGTTAAATAAGAGTGATAAGAGTGGAATTACTGCCTTGTTTCTGATCTTAGAGTGAAAACATTCACTCTTTACCATTAAGTATGACATCAACTGTAGATTTTTTGGTAGATGCTTTTTATGGCATTGAGGAAGTTCCCCTCTACTCCTAGTGTACTGATAATTTTTATCATGAATGGGTGTTAAATTTTGTCTAATGCTTTTTCTGCAACAATTGATAAGACCAAATAATTTTTTATACTTAAACTGTTGATTTGATAGATTGCATTGACTGATTTTTTGAATGTTGAGCCAGCCTTGCATATCTGGAATAAATCCTAGTTAGTTGTGGAGTAGTACTTTTCTTTTCTTTTTAAAAAATCGTTGTTGGATTTTCTTTGCTAAAATTTTGTTGAGGACTTTTTCATCTAAGTTAATGAGAGATACTACTCTGTGTTTTTGTGCTATCTTTGTTTTAAGTATCAAGGATAATACTGGCCTCATAAAATGAGTCGGGAAGTAGTACCTCTTATTCTGTTTCTGGAAGAGATTGTGTAAAATTAGTGTTGGTATGTTATTTTAATGCTTCATTAAAAAAAAACCTGGATTGTCCTCAGATGTAAGTTGCTTTAAATGAAATTTACTTTGTCTTATATGAGTATTTTAAATTTGAACATGACTTTTGTAGTGTTATTTTATGGCGAAATATCCTACCAAATTTCAGGTTCTGCGTATTGCTGGTTTTTTTTTTTTTTTTATTGGTGTTGTTGTTTAATGGTAGGAAAAATGAGGCAAGTCGTTAAGGCATAAGTGCCACTTTGAATATGGAACTATTATCTACATTTACTCTGATACTGGATTATGTGACTATACTCACTGATGTACTATAACTAGACTGAGCATAAATTATGGGTCTGGAAAATAATTTGGAAATTGAATCTATCTGCTTAATTTTACAAATGTGGGAACAAGGCAGTAAGGGGCTTGGTAAAGTTTGCTTAAGGTCATAGTTTGTGAACTAGATTCCAGGTTCAGGCCATAGGCTTTTAAGCTAGTGGTTCTTCACTAGGGAGGAACATCAGATCACTGTTGAGTCTTTGCCAAACAACAAATCAACCAACCAACCAAACAAACAAAAAACAGGCACACAAACTATGTACATT
Source organism: Lepilemur ruficaudatus (assembly GCA_963574885.1). NCBI lineage: Eukaryota > Metazoa > Chordata > Mammalia > Primates > Lepilemuridae > Lepilemur > Lepilemur ruficaudatus. The sequence continues at coordinate 13,858 of CAUYRT010064957.1, read as the reverse complement.
AGAAGTAACAGCCCTTGTTTTATAGAATACAGTTAGTGGGTCTTTACTAGGGAGGAACATCAGATCATCATTGAGTCTTTGCAAAATAACCAATCAACCAACCAAACAAACAAAAAACATGCATACAAATTATGTACATTAGAAGTAGCAGCCCTTCTTTTATAGAATACAGTTGAGTTAAAGTTACCAGCATAGTTTGCAGTATGTCAGTTTATGCTATTATTTCCTCCATGGTTGAGAGGTAGTTCATGATACCATTAGGATAGTGTGTCTATACACACACAACATATATAATTTATATTGTATATATGTATATAATACACATATACATATGTATATGTATTTATATATCCCTATATTGTACTTTTCAGCTACCCCTTCTCAGGACCTACATAGTGGTACACAAACATACGAATGTGACAAAATATAGAAGGGATTCTGATGCACATCATTGTTTAAGAACCACTGTACTAAGCCCTGCATGCAAACCTTTTATGCCTATTTGTTTCTTTTGAAATGGCAGCATTAACTATTTGGAGTTACTTTGATAGACTGCACCTATGGGTAGAGAGTTAAAGTTTCAGAAAATTTTAAATTGGGAGCTACCGTTAACACTTAATATATGTAAATAACTTTGCCATCCTTTTTAGACTATACCTTTAAAATCATAATGTAAGCTTAAGGATATAAAAATACATATAATTTTATTTTATAATTATTTAGTGTTAAGAGATGTGATGGGTTAGAGACTGATTACAGAATCAGCTTGAGGAGGGTTGGGGAGATTGTCACAGTATTCCTCGTAAGCAGTTTTCTTTCTACCTATGAAAATCTCAGCCAAATGATAGTCTAGATCTAGAAAATCATCCAGAAATCGTATTTACATTTGAAAAATCAGTGATGGAAATAATTTTTTAATAAATAAAATGGCTATTAGTTTATCTTTTATCTAGACTAGGAAGGGCAAATATAAGACACTGATGTTTCTCCCCTTCTCTTCCATACTATAAAATCCTCTCTCAAAAAATCCTCAAAATCCTTCTCAGTGCAGTAGTGCTCCAGGCGGCCACTATTCATTGATTGGAATTGACACCAAAGGTGAAACCTATTTGGCAGTTCTGTTCTAGGCAACGTTTAATTTCTTTTGTCAGTTTAATTCAAGAGATATTTCTAAGCCTCAGTGGATTTTTCTTTTGGAAATTGAAAATAATTACATAGGGTTTTTTAACATGAATTAAATGGGTGATAATTCACAGGACTCCCTTCCCCCACAACACAAAACAAACAAAAGGCAGAATAGCCAGACTCTTGGAATTAGGATGTTAAGATAGGGGGTGGCAGACCATACAACCTGAGGGCCAAATCCAGCTCAGAGCTAAGAAGGATTTTTATGTTTTTTAGATGGTTGAAAAAACAACAACAAAAGAATATTTTGTGAGATGTAAAAACTACATTAAATTCAGTTTTCAGTGTCCATATAAGTAAAGTTTTATTGGAATATAACCATGCTCATTCATTTATTGTCTGTGTATGCTTTTGTGCTGTAAGGGCAGAGTCGAGTAGTTGCAACAGACCACATGACCTGTAGAGCTTAAAATATTTACTGTCTGGATCTTTTCATAAAAAGTTTGCCATCCCTGTTTTAAGATAACTGTGGGCAGTGAGTTAGTGTTTTTGGATTATTTGGTAAAAGAGAAAACTTAGCTGCTTATATTTTCAACAAGTTTTTGAAAAGTAGTAATTTAGAAAATGGCTACTGTTTGTTTATAGATAAGTAACAGACCTTTTATAGACTACCATTGAGATGGAGTTACCAGCGTAGTTTGCAATACATCAGTTCATGCGATTATTTCTTCCATAATTGAGAGGAAGTCCATAGCACCATTATTGCCTACCGATACTAGCAATTTATAATTCCAGCTCTGCACTAGTACATTGTAGAGTAGCTATTCTCAAACTTTTTGGTCTCAAGACTTTAGAGCCCAAAGAAATTTTATTTATGTGAGTTATATCTATCAATATTTATCATAGTATTAAGACAGAAAATTTCTAAATATTTGTTTAAAAATAACGATAATAAATCCATTATGTTAGTAAAAGAATGATTTTTATGAAAATATTTAACAAAACAAAAAAAATATTTGCAGATCTCTTTAATGATGGCATTAGTAAAGAAAACTGAATTCTTATATCTATTTCATCATTCAGTTTGTTGCAATGTTATTTTGATTACAGTATATGAAAGAAATCTGGCCATACACAAATATTAGAGAAAAAGGAATAGTATTTTAATAATTTTTTTAGATAGTTGTGGACATTTTTCTTTGATACCATACTGTAACTCAACAAGTGGTAGATTCTTTTATATTCCTTTTTCTTAAAGTCAGGTTTATTGAAGTATAATTTATATAGAATAAAATGTATTTTTTTAGATGTACAATTCTGTGAGTTTTGATTAGAATGTATGACCCATACATACAGTCATATGACATCACCACAGTCAAGTTGTGGAACATTTCTATCATCCCACAGTTTCCTCATGCCCTTTTGTAATCAACTCCTTTCCCCTCACTTCCAGATTTTGACAATCTCTGAGCTGATTTTTGCCCCTATAATTTTGTCTTTTCCAGAATATTGTGTAAATGGAATCATACAGGACAGCCTTTTGAGTCTCTCTTCTTTCACTTGGCATAATGTTTGAGATTCATCCATGTTGTTGCAGCTCTCGCCAGTCATTCCTTTTTATTGTAGGAATGTTTGCTTCTCCATTTACCAGAAATGGACATGGGGTCATTTTCAGTTTGGGGATATTATAAATGAAGCCACTGTAAACAGTCACATACAGATTTTTGCGTGCACAAATGTTTTCAATAGGAAGCTGCAAAACTGTTTTCCAAAGTGGCTGGACCATTTTTCATTTAACACCACCAATGTGTGAAAGTCCCAGTTGCCCACATATTAAGCAACAATTGATATTGTCTGTTTTTTGTTTGTTTGTTTTGTTTTGTTTTACTCATTCCAATAGGTATTTCATTGTGGTTTTAGTTTGCATTTCCCTAATGATTGATAATGTTGAGTATGTGTTCATGTAGAATTTTTCCATTCATATCTCTTCTTATAATTGGACAGTGTTTTCTTATGTTTGAGTTGTGAAAGGTCTTTATATATTCTAAATATCAGTCCATTTTTAGAAATGTGTTTTGCAGGTATTTTTTTCAAGTCTATGACTTTTCTTTTTCCTTTTCCCTTAACTTTCAAAGGGTTGAAATTTTTATGAGGTTCTTCTATTTATTAATTCTTATGTAATTCATGTGTTTTGTGTTCTAAAAAATCTTTCATAAATCAAGGTCACAAAGATTTTTCATGTTTTCCTTTGGCAGTTTAATAGTTTTAGGTATTTTTAGGTCTATGATATATTTAGAATTTTTGTATATGGCATGAGATGTGGGTTGAGGTTGTGGTTTTTTTTGGGGGGGGTTAGATGGATGTTCAAGTATCTGTTGTTGCAGAGTATCTTTTTTCTATTGAATTGCCTTGGCATCTTTTCTGATCGTACATGTGTGGATCTATTTCTGTATTCTCTATTCTGTCTCATTGATGCATGTGTTTGTCTTTTCATTAGGACCACACTGTCTTTATTGCTGAAGTTGTATAATAAGTCTTAAAATCAGGAAGTAAGAATTCTCTTTTGCACTTCATTTTCAGAATTATTTTGGGTATTCCAGTTACCTTACTTTTCTAGATAAGAAAAGACATAATTTCTTAAAAGCTAGTTGCAGTGGGGAATCTGAAACCATTAATGAACGTTTTGTTTTGTCCATTATAACATTAAAATGTATTGATCTGTCATGCACGTTGGATTTTTTATCCATGGATGCTTTTGTAACATCACACATAGTTCATTTGGAAAACACTGGTTCTCTGAATTATGTAGAACTTCTAAATATTGGCACATTTCATTATTCTATATTAAAAGTCACATTTGTTAATATCACCACTGATCTCATCAGAAGATTCTGTATTGGGAAGGTGCCATGCTAATGGCATTAGGTACAAATTTTCCAAAATTTTTATTTTTGCCTGAAAACTTAAATTTTATCATTGGCAGTGCATACTGTCAGTTGCTTTTCTTAAAGGAACAGGTTCACTTGGCTCACTTTTGAGAACATGTCTGCCAGATTCCCAAGTCTGAATAGCCATAGCTTGTTGAGTTTACAACTCTGTCATACAAGGGCTTTTTCTTGCAGCAGCCATTGTACAGTTGAACTTTGAACAGCCAAGGTTTGAACTGCATGGGTCTACTTGTACATGTATTTTTTTTGATAAATGTATTGGAAAAATTTTTGGAAATTTGCAACAATTTGAAAAAAATCACAGATGAGCTTTGCAGTCTAGAAATATCAATAAAAATTAAGAAAAAGTTAGGTTATGTCATGCATCCATATAATATATATAGAGATACCTGTCTATTTTATCATTTTCCACCATAAAATATAAACAAATCTATTACAAAAGTTAAATTTGTCAAAACTTACGCATACACAGACCATACGTGACACCATTCACAGTTGAGAGAAATGTAAACAAACATAAAGATGCAACATTAAACCATAACTGCATAAAATTAACTGTAGTACATACTGTCCTACTGTAGTAATTTCATAGCCACCTCCTGTTGCTATTTTGGTGAGCTCAAATGTTGTATTTCTTAAAACGCCATATGACACTAATCATCTCCACGTGAGCAGTTCATCTCTCCACTAAATTGCATATGGCAGTAAAAAGTGCTCTCTTGCAGTTCTTGTGTATTTTCATCCTGTTAAGGGCAAAACCATAAACCTTGAATAACAACACCAGGGGACTCACATGAAATGCCACTAGAGATGCAGGAAGTACTCCTAAAAAGCAGAGAAAACCATGCCATTGCAAGAAAAAGTTGAATTAATTGATACTTACCATAGATTGAGATCCGCAACAGTGGTTGCCAGCATTTTGGACAGATGATTCATCTTGTAAACAGATGTTGTAAACTGACAGTATTGATAAATACAGTACGGTAAATGTATTTTCTCTTCCTTATGATTTTCTTACTTTTTTTCTAGCTTGGTTTAGTGTAAGAATACAATATATAATATTTTCAACCTATACAATATATGTTAATTGACTATGTGTGTTATCAGTAAGGCTTCCAGTCAGCAGTAAGCTATTAGTAATTAAATTTTGGGTGAGTCATAAGTTATCCATCAATTTTCAACTGTGTGGGAGGTTGGTGCCCCTTACCTCTGAGTTGTTGAAGGGTCAACTGTACTTCACTAGGCAGCAGAATTATATTTGTTTAGTTCCTATTTTGTCAAAATATTAAAAAGTATTCTACTCAAGGGTTGAGATTTAATAAAACTAACAATTTTTGCTGCTTTTCATCAAGGATGTTCTTTTTTTTTTTTTCGACAGAGTCTCACTCTCTTGCCCGGGCTAGAGTGAGTGCCCTGGCGTCAGCCTAGCTCACAGCAACCTCAAAACTCCTGGGCTCAAGCAATCCTTCTGCCTCAGCCTCCTGAGTAGCTGGGACTATAGGCATGTGCCACCATGCCTGGCTAATATTTTCTATGTATTTTTAGTTGGCCAGTTAATTTCTTTCTATTTTTGGTAGAGATGGGGGTCTCACTCTTGCTCAGGCTGGTTTCGAACTCCTAACCTTGAGCAATCCGCCTGCCTTGGCTTCCCAGAATGCTAGGATTACAGGCGTGAGCCACCACGCCCGGCCCAAGGATGTTGTTAAATGAAGTGAAACTACTGTTCTCCAGAGAAATCTTGTGATATATGTGGTCATTTCCTATTATTATGTTTATGGTTATACTTAAAATACAAGGATTAACTTGGTAATTAAAACCCAAAGTTATAACACGGGAAGACAGTAAATTATTGACATTTTAGGAACACCTGAAGTTGGTATCTTGGAAGACAGTCTCTTATTTTAAGAGCTAATATAGTTATATTAAATTGTTGTTTTTATTATCTTACAGGTGCTATACTTGGCAGATCAGAAACTCAGGAGTGTCTTTTCTTTAATGCTAATTGGGAAAAAGACAAAAGCAATCAGACTGGTGTTGAACCCTGTTACGGTGACAAAGATAAACGGCGACATTGTTTTGCTACCTGGAAAAATATTTCTGGTTCCATTGAAATAGTGAAACAAGGTTGTTGGCTAGATGATATCAACTGCTATGATAGGTAAGGATATATTTAATTTTTTATGATAGTTTGAATAATTTTCGTCCTTTGCCATTTTTTAAAAGGGGAAAGATGAATGCATGAATTTTCTCTTTAATGTTTCTTGCTTTTTTAAAGATGGGATTATGAAGAACAGTACAACATGCTGTAATGACAAGATATGAATTTTAAAGTAATAAAATACATTTGGCATGTTTACGTTTTATCTTTGCTAAATTTTGAATAATTTACCAAATAGTAAGAACTCTTAGGTAAGAACCATTTCCTTCCCCATGTTGTTAGGATCATAAACCCTTTAATGCCAATATCAAGGAAAAAGGATTTTGAAAATAGCTTTAAAAGAAAGTATATCTGTTGAAAATCTATCCTCAAGGAGAATGAAGCCTAATCGTAGTATTTAGTTTCTTTTCCATTTCCTTTTTTATGTATCTGGAAGAAATTGACCTTACTACATTTTTCTTTTTTTCTTTTTCTTGTAGAGGCCTTTGTTCTTTACCCTAAAAGACATTTTAACTTGATGTTCAGAATTCCCTCAGAACTAACACAGTCCTCACAGAAAACTACATTTTATTTAAAAGTTCTTGTTTAAATTGTACTTGAAATAAAATATAGTGATAATGTTATTAACTGCCATAGATTTTGGGCTACTTGCTTAGTCTGGGCTAGAGGATTTCCACTGTGGGTGGGTGGGTGCTAAAGACTGTCATAGCTTGCAAAGTCTTAGATAACCAGATGTTTTGAAGCCAAAAATGGTGCTATATACACTAAACACTAGATGGTTCCAGATCCACTTTAAGGAGCCTCAACTGATTATCTAGGATCTGTCGTTGATTAGCCATATGTGACTAATAGCAAAATACATTGAAAATAAGTCCTTGAAAATTGAATTAGCTCTACTTTTCATGAAATTAAAAGAGTCATTGAAACATACATTTAGTAGTTAGGGTATACTTCTAAGTCTGTGAATTTTCCAGGGACTACTTCCCTATACTTACACAATTTAGCTGCATTTCTGATTGTTAGCCTCTCTACCAACAGAAGTGGTCATCAAGTGATATGTGCTGTTATGAAAGGTAAATAGGAAGATATTGGAAAGAGAAATGAAGTTTGGGGATCATCTTGATTCAAAACTATCTCTTAATAATTAGTTGAAATCAGGAATTCCTATTCTTTTTTTGTAGTAAAAACCGTACCTTTTACCTAAAACCAGTATTTCACTTATGTGACAGGCAGTGCTGAAATTTTTACTGAGCCATTTTCACTGGAGTCTGGGGAGTACATTATTTAGTGCAAATGCTTGCTCTTAGAGTAATAATTACTATTCCATCTTTGTTTCTAATTTAAAAGTATGTGAATTTTTGCATTTATTCTGGAAATCTGATTGAAAAACAAATAGGATAGTAAGAGAATTAACAGAAAGGAAAAGATCCAAGATTCTTCCATACTCATTGAGGTATGGAAGAAAAGCCAATGATAGAAGAATGAAATTACATGGTGAAAAGTAATTTTCCTGACTTAATTAGGCTAAATATTTAATCATGTTAATTTCCTATAATTTTGAGGCATTCTTTTAAATATTAATTTTTTAAAATTTATACATTTCTCTTTATAAATTGTTAAAACTTAGCTTTCATTTTTTCTTTTTACCTTCTGCCAAATAGATATTGATATAGATTATAATGTTTGATTTTGTAAATTATATTTTAAAGTTTGATTTTGTTAAAACTACTGTTTCCCTGAAATTTCTTGAGCTTTTCACTTAACATAACTTTATTATTCTCATAACTATCACAGAAGTTCAGTTTATTTTTCAGATATGTCTTTTAAGTTCACCTGACATTTATTAGCAATATTTAAAAGTTTGAATTTTTTTTTTTAAAGGTATAGCTGTTTCTTACTGGTTGATTAGGATTTGTTCTAGAGGCTAAATTCATGTCTTTGCATGACTTAGGACCTACATAGAAGTCTCTCTTTCTCTCTCTTTTTTTAAAAATCAGCCAGATTCTAATCCGTTGAGTTAGTAGGTCTTATGTGTTTGTTGTTACATATTTGTTCTTTACTTTTTGCCTATCTCAACCGTATTCGTTGCATTCAGGGCGTTTAAATCTATGCTATAAAAAAAATGACACTATTCTTGAAATATGCTCTGCTCATGATTACAAGCTTGTATCATTTAGCGTGTGTGTGTGTGTGTATGTATATATGTATGTATCTATATACACACACTCAGAGTTTTGTATATGCTTTTCTCATTTTTGTATTCACAAAATGAGAAAACTATGTTCCCTGTGAACAAAAGTACTCCTATACTAAATTGCCTCATTGACTTTAGGTTCCTCTTCAAGCGTTTCTAATAATTTAAAAAAAAAAAAAAAAAGATGGTTGCCATAGATTGCTTATTAAAAACCAAATTAAAGCAATAGTCTCAAGGAATCAGTGTGATTGTTATAAAATCAGTTGTTGATTTTTTTTTTCTGATGAGATTTAGTAACAGGAATCCAGGAATGTTTTTTGGCTTTTAAGATTTATCATTGTATATTAATAAGTATCTTGAAGTTGAATATAAGTGACTCATTCATTATTTTATCTCTAAAAAGAAAAACACCTTTTGTAGGGTCAGGATAATAATATTGATTTTAATTGTCCCTCCTCTGTTTATTTATAGGACTGATTGTGTAGAAAAAAAAGACAGCCCTGAAGTATATTTTTGTTGCTGTGAGGGCAATATGTGTAATGAAAAATTTTTTTATTTTCCGGAGATGGAAGTCACACAGCGTAAGTTCACAGGGAAAAAAAACATAGGTTTGTTCATCTAATAGATTGAAAACAAAGTTTGTTTGTGTTGATGGAATAATGTATTCCTACCTCCTTATATTGTATTCTTTTCCAAAAATTTGACAGTACGATGAATATTTTTTATAGAATTTTGTAGACCGAATCTGAGTTACTTTTCTCCCTCTTTTCCACAGCCACTTCAAATCCAGTTACACCTAAGCCACCCTATTACAACATCCTGCTCTATTCCTTGGTGCCACTTATGTTAATTGCGGGGATTGTCATTTGTGCATTTTGGGTGTACAGGCATCACAAGATGGCCTACCCTCCTGTACTTGTTCCAACTCAAGTAAGTTATTGTCCTGTACTTTGTACTGTTTTAAATTTTATATTTTTGAGAAATATTACTGTGGTGAAACCCACTAGCTTGTTATATGTTTCCTTTGGATTTAACTTTTGAGAGTTTATTGTCATGAGAACTATAGCTGATTTTGCAAATTTACTAATTTGCTATGTCTTAAACTTTTCTCAATTAAAGGTTAAGGTAGAGTAGAATGAGACATATTTCCATTCCTATTCTTCTTTGGAGAGTTTTACTTCCGTTCTAATACTTTCACATATTACCTGCTTTCTGGAGAAGAATTGATATCATAACCCTTCCATCCTCTCCTCCATTCCTCAATTTCTGCACCTTTCTCAAGATTACTTGTCAAAACATCCTTTAAACCATGGGAATGGACCCAGGAAAGTAACCAAGAAAATAGGGAAAGAGAAGTTTCATAAAGATTTCAGGAAGATACAGCCATAAAAATGTTTTAGGGAAGAGAAGCAGAAGAGCAACCTTTTTTTCCATGTGTTCTTGGTAGGTCAAGCATATTTTTTTATTTGCAGCATATGAAGGATGTATTGAAGACAGAAAACTTTCTTAAAGCTCTTGATTCACATTCACCGCATCTCAAATATTTCTGAAATATAGGTGTGGATGGTAATCAGATGAAACTCATTAACTTTTCCTCATTTTCCGTCATGTAGACACTTGTTGCTGGTCCAGTGCTTTACGAGAGGACTTTTCATGGAAGTAGTTAATATTCAACAGGCCTAGGAAAGCTGATCACTTTTGGTTATACTTGGTTGGCACATCACTAAGTTCTAGTTTTTACTGTGTTATAACTCTTAAGATCAGATTACCTCAGCCTTCTGGATCTCTTGGTTTAACTTTGTTTTTCTAATAATAGTAGTATTATGATTAAAACTTGATTGAAGAAAATGGTAAAGTTCTATAATTTAATGAACAAAACACCTCATTCCCTCTGAGCTTTATTTACATAACACACTTCTTTCTCAGTACTGGAAGCAATCTGTTAGCCTTAGATCATTGATCCCCATAATCTTTGTCAGATGTGTATGTGGAGAAATAAACCCAAAGGTAAAATAACCATGTTTAATAATTAGGCAAATACACTATTTTCTATAACTTAAATATTTTAACTTATAAACATTAGTAACTAAGCTTGGGTTCATTAAAAGCATTTGTAAAATAAAAAAAAAATTAGTGCCTAATATATATAGTGTGCTCCAAATGGCCACCAGATATACTTTATCTTCTGTCAGTGGTAACTTTTTAAAAATTTATTTAGTATTTGTTTATTTATTTTTTATTTTTTTTGAGACAGAGTCTCACTCCATTGCCCAGAGTAGAGTGCAGTGGTGTCATCATGGCTCACTGCAACCTCAAACTCCTGGGCTCAAGTGATCCTTCTGCTTCAGCCTCCTGAGTTGCTAGGGCTACAGGTGCTCACCACATGCTCAGCTAAATTTTCCATTTTTTTCTAGAGGCAGGATCTTGCTATGTTGATAAGGCTGGTCTCAAGTGATCCTCCCACCTTGGCCTCTCAGTGCGAGGATTTCGGGCATGAGCCACTATGCCCGACTCTAGTTTCTAAATTTAGAAAACAGAGTAGTCAGTACTGTAATTATTTCATGAATTTATCCCAGATCTGTGATATGATGGAAACAAGTTGGAAACCACATTTATAAGTAAATTTGTTAAGGTTTTATAGAAGGAATTTTTAAATAGTTAATATAATCTTATAGGTAACATTGATCTATTTACAATATTGAAGCAAAAGTGTGGTTAAGGCATTATTTTAAAGGGCTTTATATGCTGTATATGAGGCCACTTTATTTAGAAATACTAATTAATTCAAGAATGTAGATTTTTAAAAAGGAAAGATGTTATTTGTAAATAAGAACTGGGAATCTTCCATCAGTATCCGTCTCTGTGGGTTTTAGATATTTGTTATGGTTAATGTTATTGTACACATTTACTTAGTACTTGCATTGCTTTGTCATGAATTCACATGAATTTGTATGAATTGTTGAAAAATAAGGAATGAATTTAAAGATTTTGTGATGAAGTGACCTACATAGTCAAGCTTTGTAATGAAAAATGTAAGACAGGCCTGATTTATGCTTTCCTTCTGTCATAAACTATGTTGTGAAAAACGGGTATTGTCATCAATATGGAACTTCATTTTTGTCTTCTCTCACTGTCTCTGAAACAGTTTTATGCAAACTGTAGTTCTGCAAGAACTATAAGACTATTTCTACAAGACTACTTAGTGGCCGTTTTGTTACAAAAGGCTTAGTTTTATCTCCAGTTTAAAAATAATTAATGATAATTCCATCAAGCATTTATTGAACATTTACAGTTTACTAGGGCTCTGTTATATTATGCATAAAGATATAAATTATAATTATGTAAGAATACATAAAAAGGTGTGTGTTATCTTTGAAATTTATTAAAAATACAAATTTTAGGATCATACTGCTGAAAGTATGGAATGGGATCTGGAATATTATGTTTTTAATGAACTTCCCAGGTAATTCTGGTGACCAGCCTGGTGTAGAAAGCACTGATTTAATTTTACCTCACAGGGTTGTTTATGTGGTATGATCCCGTTTTATAGATAAAGAAATTGAGGCATAGCAAAGCTCAACAAATGTCAGAACCAGAATCAGACCCAAGGACTTGTTCACACTAAAGCTTTGCTCTTATTGCTTATGCTGTTCTGCTTCTCTTTTTTTCAGAAAACAAATGTTTCTGGTGTTTCAGATAATTCAGTAAACATCTCTGCCATCTCAAAATCATTCTATAGGCTAATTTATTTTCCTACTTTTTGGATATTGACTAGTTTGTGTGACTCCTAAAATGAGCAATAATATCATCTCACATTAACATTGTCTCACATAGGACAAAAGGGAAGTAAACAAGTTATAGATATGTAGAAGGGCATATTCATGTGTCTTCCATTATAAAGTTTTTAAAAGCACATTTTAGAGTAAGATTTATGAACCTGTGTTTGGGTTATAGTTAAAATTTCCTGTGCTTCTGAGTTGATACTGTCAATGCCTACTAGTTGTTCAAGACTTTTTTGAAGGGTAGGAGAAGTAGGTAGGAGAGACATATATAATTGAACTCTGAAGGTGACTTCTGTATTTCACCCCATATTCATGTTCCCATGGTTGCAAGTTTAATTCTAAGACCAGTTAGGAAACGATCTCACATTCTTGCCAGGGATTTCTGGAACATTCTTCATCCAGATTTTTTAAATGCTTTTAGACAATGACATAAAATTTGTCATTCTCAGGGAAACTTTTCTTCAGAGATTTGGCTGAAAGCTGGTTTGTGAATGAACTGGGCTGTTGTAAGGCATTGTTCTCATGATTAGTTAGTTAGCTGGTTCTAGCAGTTAAGTAGTGGGATTCTTTATCTGTAATACCTCAACTTGTTTAGAATTTTTTCTGGTTGCCTTAGTATTTTATCCTGAAGAAGTGATGTAGGGATATAAGTACTTTAAAATCTGGTCTTTAATTATGGTTCTTAGTAACCAATAAAAAATATTTATTCTAAAATTAATCTAACACAGTAAAAGGTACAGAAAAAAAAAGCAGTTTACTTTTTTTTTTTAGCTGAAGCCATTCATATTGCCTTGTAAATCATAACTATTTTTCTAACATTGTTTCATGGTATCACTTTTTTCCCAGTCATCCTGGATGAAAGCCTTGGAAACAACTACTTCTATTCTTGACCCTGTCATTTACCAAGTCCTGTTCATTCACCTTTTCGTTCTTACTGATCCTGTTGTAGCTCAGGACATTCTTACTCCTGAGGGCTAAGATTGTATTTCTGTAATCTCATAGTTAGTCATCTTGCTTCCAGTTATCTCCCTTCATCTGTACTGTTGCTAGAATAGCATTTTACATGTTTGACTATGTTACTTTTGTGCTTAAAAAATATTTGAGGGCTCTCAGTGATCCCTGGCAAAGAAGACAAAGTTTGGAGCATGACATGTGGTCTTCCATACCCTGTCTGCTTTCTGATTCTTTCTTCCTGCTACACCCTAAGCCATCCATTATATGCATCTGGAATTATACTGGTTATGTATCATCCTTGAAAGAATTAAGAAAATAGCACTTAAGGCCGGGCACGGTGGCTCACGCCTGTAATCCTAGCACTCTGGGAGGCCGAGGCGGGCGGATTGCTCAAGGTCAGGAGTTCGAAACCAGCCTGAGAAAGAGCGAGACCCCGTCTCTACTAATAATAGAAACAAATTAATTGGCCAACTAAGTATATATAGAAAAAATTAGCCGGGCATGGTGGCGCATGCCTGTAGTCCCAGCTACTCGGGAGGCTGAGGCAGAAGGAACGCTTCAGCCCAGGAGTTTGAGGTTGCTGTGAGCTAGGCTGATGCCACGGCACTCTAGCCCGGGCAACAGAGTGAGACTCTGTCTCAAAAAAAAAAAAGAAAATAGCACTTAAGTCATTTTCTGTTTTCTGTGAGTCAGATTA